>JAUPFN010000046.1:600000-828758 GCA_036924255.1 Apodemia mormo
TTAGGTGTTATTTTTTCTAAAGACTGGTCATGGGAGGCTCATATCAACAATATTTGCAAAAAAGTTTACTTTTCTTTCCATTCTCTGAAGCCATTGCAACATTTGCTACCGCTGAAAACAAAGATTACTTTAATGCAAACACTGATTCTCCCAATAATTGATTACGCTGACTCATGTTTTCTTGATGCCACTGAAGGGTTAGTAGATAAACTTGAGAGGATGCAAAATTTGTGCATCCGTTACATTTTTGGTCTCCGTAAATATGATCATGTTTCGGAATTCCGTGCTCAACTTAAGTGGCTACCCATACGTCTTCGCAGGAATACTCATCTTCTTTGTTTACTTTATAATATTCTTCATAACCCAAGGTCCCCAATTTATCTTCGTGAGCGTTTTCACTTTCTTCATTCCCCGAGTAGTAATTGTCGTGCTAATGTCAGTTCTCTCTTACGTTACCCTTCCTTCAAATCTAATTTTTTCTCTAATTCCTTTTCTGTTCAAGCAGTTAGTCTGTGGAATTCACTTCCATCTAACATTCGTACCAGTGAATCGTTATCCATCTTTAAAACACGATTACATGATTATTATTTGACGCGAAAGTAGTTAGCAAGTTAACTGTGTAATTTTTGTATTATTTTTTGTTTTATTTTCTTGTCTTTTAAAGTGTGTTATTTTTTTTTTGTCTCTTCTTTTTAGTTTTTTTTTGTTTGTTGTTAATAGCTTTTAAGGCCACATTTGATATAAATTGTATGCTTTATTATTATGCCGTGTTAATAATATGTGCACAAGTGTCTTTGTTTGTCTACTGTTTTCTACATATGGGTTAGCTGGAAGAAATTTCGATATGAGATAAGCTCGCCTTTTGTTTTAATATACATTATTTCATTGTTTACTGTTAATGTTTTGTGTACAATAAAGTGTTTAATAAATAAATAAATAAATAAAATTTATTCAACAGAATTCCTAAACTAAATGGTCATGTGAATTAAGGTAGATTTATCAATTAAACTAAAATGCATCGAAATTTTTTATTTAGAATTTACATTACATAATGGTGGAATATGTTGGTAGCTTAATTTATTTTTAACAACTTGTAACACCCATACTCTTGCAAATAAATATTTTCTTTCTTTCTTTCAAAAATGTATGTATTCAGGACGTCCGCGTCCATCAACGACGTCTGCCCGCGCGTGCGTGCCGAATTGGATTAGCACCGACTTCAAACCTATTAGTAAATAACACATATAAATAATAGGTAGTATTTAATTAATATTAAATCTTTAATATTTTTACATTTTAGTTTTTGAAGTCGGTTTATTTAACGTAGTTATTTTTATTATTATTTTTCGTATTGATTGAAGCTGCTTATAATATTAACATTTAGTTACTCTTTATCCACTCTTTTATTATATAATATATAGATAGATGTTAGATGCAGCCCGTCTCGTTCGACGTTCACTGATATAATATACGACCAAAACCTTAATTCACGACATACTTCTAATCAAATTAACCATAATATAGAACCAATTTAGGATCAATATAAAACCACAACCTAATACCAATTCTCATGGATAAGATTTCCTCTAAACATAATATCTATACATATATTTTTTTTTATAGTAGAGGGGGCAAACGAGCAGATGGTGCACCTGATGGTAAGTGATTACCGCCGCCCATGGACATCTGCAATACCGGGGGTATTGCAGCTGCGTTGCCGGCCTTTTAAGAATGAATAATCTCGTTTCTTGAAGGTCCCTAAGTCGTATCCATTCGGAAACACCCCTGAGGGTAATAGATTCCACAAAGAAGTAATGCGAGTCAAAAAGTGTCGACAAAAGCGCACGGTTGTGGATTTCCAGACATCGAGGTGGTGAGGATGGAACTTTAAATTTTGACGCGATGTCTAATGGTGGAATTTAGCGGCAGGCATTAGTCCGAACAACTCGACGGAACACTCCCCATGATAAATACGGTAAAAGTTGCAGAGCGAGCCTACATCTCTGCGTAACGCCAAAGAGTCAAGCCGATTAGAAATAGCCTGGTCGTCGATGATTCGAACCGCTCTACGTTGAATGCGATCAAGAGGAAGAAGCTGGTACTGAGGAGCTCCGGCCCAGAGGTGAGAATAGTCATCCATGTGAGGTCGAATTTGGGCCTTGTAAAGTTGGAGGCGATGGGCTGGCATGAAGTACTGCTTTGCTCTACTGAGTACACCAATCTTTTTGGAGGCTAGTTTAGCCTTCTCTTCCAAATGACCGCGGAACTGAACGTTGTTCGATAGGTTGACTCCCAGAATTCCAATACTGTCTGAGGCAGTCAGGAGAGTGTTTTCTAACCGAGGTGATACAACAAAGGGTGTTTTTTTTTTGCGGTGAACGCACAGAGCTGCGTCTTTTTGGGGTTAAATGTAATAAGGTTTTGATGACCCCATTCTGAGACATCAGTTAGTTGATTCTCGAGTTCAGACACGAGCTTGGTCCGGCCCTCTTCGACGTGTTCCCGAGAAATACCGCTACGGCCGGAATATGTAGCATCAACAGTACTGTCGTCCGCATAGCAATGTATGTTACTAATTCGCAACATATCATTGATATGCAGAAGAAACAGTGTCGGTAATAGCACGCAGCCTTGGGAAACACCAGCATTGACAGGTTTAAGATCGGAGCATGCAACGTCGACTACGACCTTAATGTTTCGATCAACCAAAAAACTGGTGATCCACTTGCATAGTTTCTCGGGAAGCCCATAGGAAGGCAGCTTTGAGAGAAGCGCTTTATGCCATACCCGATCGAAGGCCTTCGCTATGTCTAAACTAACTGCCAATGCCTCCCCCTTAGACTCAACTGCCTCCACCCAACGATGTGTCAGGTATACTAGAAGATCACCAGCTGAGCGGCCACGACGGAAACCGTACTGACGGTCACTAATCAGCTGGGGCTCTTCTAAATACTTCAGGAGCTCACAGTTTATAAGTGTCTTCATGACTTTGGAGAACAAGGAGGTTATGGCTATTGACCGATAGTTTGACGGATTAGAGCGATCTCCTTTTTTAGGAATGGGATGCAGTAAAGCTGTTTTCCATGAATTCGGTACCACGCCGAGTGAATAGGAGAGCCGGAATAGGTGCGTCAATACTGGCGCCAACTCTGGAGCACATACTTTAAGCACAACAGGAGGGATGCCATCAGGCCCACTCGACTTGTGGATGTCCAAAGAAAGAAGTGCTTTACGCACAGCTGACTGCCGAAACTGCGGGCATGGAACTGTCACACTGCGGTATGTTCCCTCGCTATCTATAAAATATTCGCGATTTAATTTTCATTATAATTATGATATTTCCGCATTGGTGGTTGATCGTATTACCGGCAACCTGCCTACCGCGCCAGTAGATGTGGCAAAATTGCCCTATCTGCGTTCACTTCCTCTCGCTGATAACGACTTTGCCACGCCCGGTCCTATTCAAATGCTGATAGGAGCCGAGATTTTCCCGCATTTAATTATACCAGGGGTAGTTTCTAGTCCTATATACAATACTCTGCCCGCCATAGAAACTACACTTGGATTTCTACTAATGGGTTCTGTACCCGCATTAAAAACCGCTGATAATAGATTCACATCCTCTTGTTGTGCAGTCGTTCACGATGATATGGACACGCTTCTCAAGCGCTTTTGGGAACTTGAAGAAGTGCAAACGCAGCTTCTTGTTAATGAAGAAGACAATGAGTGTGAAGAACACTTTCGCTCTACCACTTCTCGAGATAAGAGTGGTCGATACACGGTAGCTTTACCATTTAGTGGTGATCCATATACGTTGGGCGATTCATACAAACTCGCGCTTAAAAGATTTTATTGTCTGGAACGCAAATTGGAGTACTCTCCTTCACTTCGTACCGCTTATGATGACGTCATACGTAACTATTTGAGTAAGGGCTATTTATCACCCACTTTGATTGGAATCGATGATCATATTCAACCACATTTTTATTTAAGCCACCACGCAGTAATCAATCCGGAAAAGAGCACTAAATTACGAATAGTTCTAGATGGTGGATGTAAAACCGTTAACGGTCCGTCACTTAACGACATATTACATCAAGGCCCTAACTTACAAGGGAACCTGTTTGACATTATTTTAAGATTTCGATTATTCGCTATAGCACTATCCGCTGATTGCCGTCAAATGTTTCTTCAGATTGGCATAACGCCATGTGATCGCCGTTATTTAAGAATTTTATATAGATTCAATCCGCAAGAACCTATTCAGGTATATCACTTTAATCGGGTTACATTTGGGTTAAAGTCGAGTCCTTATCATGCTCTTCGTGTAGTCAAACAATTATTTGAAGACGAAGGACGGAAATATAAATATATAGAATCTGTTAAGTCTTCATTATATATGGATGACGCTAATTTTTCAGTTATGTATGTACCCCGCGCGATTGAAACCGCCAAAGAACTAATAAATTTATTTAAAAGCTCTCAATTTGACTTGGTCAAGTGGACCAGTAATTCGAAGACTGTTTTAGAAAATATACCCGCATCGCATCGCGCAACGACTGATATAGAATTCGATCGCTCGGTACCGCATAAAATTCTTGGTTTACGATGGGACAAAATTGACGATTGTTTTTTCTATAATATATCCACTCCTGACAGCACGTGTACAAAACGCAGTATATTATCCACTGTAGCACGTTTATGGGACATCATGGGCTATGTGGCTCCCACCGTACTGTTTTCTAAGCTTATTATTAAAGAACTTTGGGTTTTAAAGTGCGATTGGGATGACACTCCACCTCAACATATCATAACTCTGTGGAAGAAGTTTTGTTCTCAGCTAAATAAACTGAACGAAATTCGTATACCGCGTCATTTAGGCATCATTGCGGGTGCTGAAATCCTTTTAGTAGGTTTTGCCGACGCGAGTGAATGCGCTTATGGCGCCGTTGTATATGCTCATGTGAGTCATGGATCCTCCGTTTCTCACGTCAATATTTTGTGTGCAAAATCAAAAGTAGCGCCTACTAAACCTCTGTCTATCGCAAGACTAGAACTTTGTGCAGCTGTGCTGCTTTCTAAGCTACTGCGTACAGTTCACAATAGCATTTCATCGCAATATAACATAAAATATATGTTCGCCTTCACCGATTCTAGGGTTGTGCTCTGTTGGATTAATTCTCCTGCTAACCGATGGCAAACTTTTGTTGCCAATCGGGTTACACTAACTGATAACGTTCCTGCTACTCGTTTTCATCACGTAGCAGGCATCGAAAATCCCGCTGAATGTCTTTCAAGAGGCCTTACTCCCGAAAGACTTATTAATCACCGTCTGTGGTTCCATGGACCCACCTGGTTAATTAGATTTCCTTCAGAATGGCCAATTCACCAATTTAATGGTGATGATCTAATAGAGGAAATTCCAGAGCAAAGACCTACAACATGTCATATGACTACTTGTAATAAATTCGCAGAATCTCTCATTTATAAACTTGCTAGTCGCGTAAGTTCTTATTCAAAATTGTTAAGAATAATCGTTTATATACATCGTTTTCTCTGCAAACTGCCCAAAGGTCGAAATATAAACCGCTGCGATTTAGACTTCGCTGAAAATAAATTACTGCTATCGCTACAACTGGTACATTTCGCTAATGAAATAACAAAAATAATAGATAATCGGACTTGTTTAGACAGTCTATTAAAATTGAACCCCTTCTTGGATGAATCGGGGCTTATCCGAGTTGGTGGTCGCTTAAAGTACGCTAACGCTGAAACAAGCAATTTTAAAAATCCCATACTATTACCGCGACACAATCCTATTGTGGATTTAATTATTGATACTTATCATAAAAAATATTTACACGCCGGTCCCGAGCTATTAACGTCCTTGTTAAGACAACGTTATTGGATTATTTCTGCACGTCGCGTTATAAGAACGCGCATCTTCAAATGTAACGTCTGCTTTAAAGCTAAACCGCGACCAACCTTTCCATTGATGGCCGATTTACCATCTCAGCGCGTTAGCCAAGTACCTAAAGCTTTCACGCATACGGGGGCCAGCAAAGTACGCAGACTTTGCTGGCTCCCTACAGTGTACTCCTTACCGCGCAAGAGGAGTAAGAGCTCATAAAGTCTGGTTGTGTATTTTCACCTGCTTAACTACTCGCGCTACACATATAGAAATGGCTACGGATCTATCCACCTCATGTTTCTTTAACGCATTTAAAAGATTTATAGCGAGACGAGGTCCTATTCAGAGTATGTATTCGGACCGAGGAACTAATTTCATGGGCACACGCTCTTACTTACGAAATTTCTACAAATTTTTTGATAAATATAAATCCCAATTAGAAATCGAACTTAATAAATAGTAATTTATTCTCTATACCACAGTATATTGTTATCAGCACCATCTAGTCTATATAAAGTACATTTAGTACATATGTCGAGTCCTACGCAACACAGATAGGTGAGAAAATTTCTTTCTTTTTTAATTAAATTTAATAAAAATACAATTTTTGTGCACATATCTAGACATATACAGAACGTACGTTTTAATTATTATAAATATTACTACTTAACATGCAAGTTATGCTTATTTTAATTGAATTATTTTTCTATTTTTGCAACGAAAACTGAATCCAGGATAAAAACTCCCTTATGTGTTGCTCCAAACTCTCGGCTATCACCATGCCAAATTTCATTAATTTCTGTCCAGTCGATTTTGCATGATGGACGCATAAATTAACAGACAGACAGAAATAAATTCTTAATAGTTTTTGTCTTTTGTGTTATCGATATCTTAACCGACCCCAATTAATATTTTTCAAAAAACTTTTAATTAACAGAAATCACTTTTCTACTCTTTTATTATATGTGTAGAATAGACAAATAAAAAGTTTTTGGCCATATAAGAGATCAAAATTTTAGGCTAATTTAAACAAACACCATGAAATACTCACTCTAACTTGTAATGAGCCGTACGTTCGAAGGTCTACATAAAAGGTCTACATACATGCCCGATGTCACGTTTAACTGGATTTGTCAAACGGAAACTTGTGATGTCTGTAACTTCTGAATTACAAAACTGATGACCTTAAACTTCGAACCAAAAATAATAAAGGGTTTCAGACTACAGGTTAATGAATTAAAGCTAAATATGTGTCTTGATTTTCATTTCCTATCCTACGGGAACTGTTAGGTTGCGCCTCCGAGCACTTATAAAAAAAAAGCACTTTTTCGGAACACAAGTTATTTATTTCACTTTCTACAATTACTAACTAATGGGACTTTAACTATAAACACTCTAACTTGGATCACACTTTTTCGCGGTTCCCTTGTGAAGGGTTATTGCGACCCGGAGTATGGATATAGCACTAGTCTATTCGCTGTGTCCAGGCCGGCGGGCAGAAACCAGGTCCGTAGCTGGACAGCGTTTAGGCTAGAGAATATCTAACTGAAGAATATTTGGGAAACAGCGAGTATTTATACACATATATTGCTGACTATCCAGCTTATATGCATTTCAGCATTATTGCATGGAAAATAGGGATGTAACACCTCCCCCCTTTAGAACGGAACATGCGGAAAATAGAAATAGAATGTGAGTATGATCCAAATTAAGAAGAAATAGAAACAGTTGAAATAACAATATAAAAAATAATGACATAGAAAATTACAGCGTAGATTAATTATCATTAATTATTATACAATTTAAAGTAATCACAAAATCGAAATGAAATAGTAAAATATAGCAATTGAGAGTTATCAAACTTTAATGTAAATGTAACAATATAGTAAATAACAGGAAATAGTCTATAGAAAATAACATTTGAATGGAATTAGTTATCATTATAAAATTATAAATATTCACGAAATCGAAATGAAATAGTGAAATATAACAATTGAGATTTATTAAACTTATAAGGTAAATGTAACGATATAGTAAAAACATGAAATAGAAAATAGCATTTGAATAGACGAAATAGAGAACAATGATTTAGTAAATTTTATTTCAACAGAACTAGAAATAGTAACTAAATATAAGCAAATACTTATTACAATAAAGAAAATCATTTATAAACCTTAATTAAAAAATAACTTAATTTAAACACATCAAAATAGTAATAGACAGAGCAAAATAAAAAATAAAATTTACAACAATTCAAGATTCCTTTTGGGCGTAATACTTGAATCAGTACTTTCAGTATCATAGTCTCGATTAGACATTTCGATACTCGATCTGGCATGAACATTTGATTTTGGTTTCGTTATACAATTGTTGATAATCTTAACACAACATGAAGTATTTCTATTCTTGTTACAACAAAAGCATTTATAAAGTTTATATGAACAAAATGAAAATACAGAAACGGATAACAAAGTAGTTATTATACTAAAATAATAGCTATATTTAATATGGTATGGTTGAGTTTCGATCCTGGTTAAGTCGTCATCGGCTTGATTTAATTTATGAGAAGCATATTGCAAATAATCTAAGTTCACATTTGATAATTTAACAGGAGACAGATATGGTATAGTTTGATTCAACTTTGTTTTTGAGCAACAATCATCTTCTATTATGTTAAAATTTGGATGTGGAATATAGACTTTAATTTCAAACTCCTGTGATGGAATGAACTGAAATAACTTATGATAAGCCTTACAATATTTTGGCAATTTCATAATGCCTGTGCCAATTATATCATAAACATTAATACTACCATTACAATTAATAGACAATTTTGTTACATCTGATTGCACATATATCCACATATTATTATTAAGTTTTTGCCATATATCTATTTCACCAACAATAGTCTTATAGTTACAAGAGTTTGGGATACCTTTAACGTGTTCGGTTAGAATAATCACTTCACAAATTGGATTTCCGACACTAGATTGTATATTTCCTAGTTTGCACAAATAGTAATTGCCGTTTATCACTTTGCACTCACTTAGGTCTTGTAGCGTGGAATATAATAATTTATCTTGTGTTATTGCCAAGAACTTTGCGGATGGATTAATTAAAGCAAAAGTATTAGGATTATGGATATCATGTGGGGTTGGTAGCGAATAAATATGATACAGTGTATAATCTACAAAAGATGCAACTAGAGGAATCTTAATAACAAAAATTAGTTTATTATCGCTAATGAAAGAAGAAATTTCAGAAATATCTACGATTTTATGAACATTATCAAGATTTAAGTGTAACGGAAGGTTTGGAATAACGTCATTGTTTTTAGAATTTAATTCGTTATATAGTTGCATAGGACTTAGTATTGATGGATGAACTATGTTTTGTTTCCCAAATAGAATAGCATCAATAAGATCTCGTAAACTAAAATTGAGTATCATTAGAGAGCTTTCCAAGGCACTGAACACCATTGATAAATGAGAAACTACTTCTAATTTATTGGCATTTGTCGAAACAGTGTCTAAAATTTTCCCTAGATTTTGAATATTATCATTAAGAATGTTTTCATTTGAATTTAATTTGGAAATAGTATTGTTAAAAGAAGAAATAGTAGAACTTATAATATGTATATTTTCCTTTGATATAGAAGCAAGATGTCGTTGATCATCCTGAATTGCATTAATAGCGTCAATAAAAGATTTGGCGTCATCTTCATCTAGTGAGCCAAATAGTTGTTTTAATATTGGACCGACTATTCCGAACCAAGCTGATCTTTTAATTCTTTCAGAACTATTTCTATCGGTTATATGAGCAAATGAAATATAGTTATTCTGTACATTGGTAAACAAACTTTCTAACGGACTTAGAACATTCAAACAATCAGTTTTTACACTAGTCGATTTATGTGTGTCACAAATTTGTTTACAAGTATTAAGTATATTTTGAAGAGTTTTAATATGAGGCTGAATATAAGATAAGTCAGAGAATGTTACGATATTCCAGTGATCATTATAGTACTTTAAACTTCCTATAGGGTCGTAGAAGAGACCTGGGCTGTTAACTATCGGAGTAGTTAGGTTTGACGTTGCGAAGATTCCCGGCGCGATGGCCCTAGAATAAAAGGATTTGACTAACTTACAATAATATATAATGAGTTGCTTATAGTAAATATGTAGTAAACAAAAAGTTAAGAATAATATAACATCTAAAATATAAATAACATCGCTAAAAAGTTAATTAATCTAAAATAGGCATATCTAAGGGAGCTATAGCCGTATTTGAATTTGACGATGAGCAAATTGGTTTGTTATGGGCTAATTTGATTTCATCGAAATGATGTCTTACATGTCTACGATTTACAAGTAAAGTGACGTTATTGTTATTGTGGATCTTAATTATCTTGTATGGGCCTTTCCATATACTGGATAGAGCTTTCCGTAATCTGTGATGTTGTTTTAAGTAAACCATATCTCCGACTTTGTAAGAGACATTTCTCGTGTCTTTGTCGTAATAGATTTTAGATTTCTCTTTGCTTCGAAGTATATTTTCTCTGGCTATGTTACGAGTATTAATTAGTTTTTGTTTTAGTATTTTGACATAGTCAGGATATGTTTCTGTTGGATCAATATCATAGAGGGAACTAGGAATATGAGGCTTACAGCCGAACAGTAACTCATGGGGAGTAAAATTTGTGGATGAGTGTACTGATGTATTATAGGAGACAATAGCAGTTGGAAGAAATTTATGCCAGTCACTATGATTGTCATTAACGTAGGATTTCAAGTATTCTTTCAGAGTAGCATGGCTTCTTTCGAGAGCACCATTAGTTTGGGGATGGTAAGGAGTAGAAAAAAGGTGTTTAATTTTAAACAAATATGTTATTTGTTTATACACATCAGCAATGAAATGAACACCTTGATCGGATAAAAGGGTCTTAGGGATTCCGAAGTGGCAAATGAATTGAATTAGACAGTCAGCTGTCTTTTCAGCTGTCGAATTAGTAATAGGATAAGCCATTGAATATTTGGTTAGGTCATCTTGAAAGGTAACGATGTATTTATATTTTTAAGGACCGGATTCAGGTAAGGGACCGACTATATCGGTGGATATTCTTTGGAGAGGTTCAGAGGAAGTAGAAGTGATTTGCATAGGGGCTTTATTGCAAGCGCGTAATGCTTTATTTTGTTGGCATTTGGGACAGTGTTTTACATATGTCTCAATGTCGTTTTTCATATTTTTCCAGTAATAGGATTCTTTTAATTTATTATATAGGCGTGAAGAACCCATATGACCACCAATAGGTGAATTATGATTATCTTTAAGTATTGTGGGTATTTCACTTGGATTAGGATAAATCAATTTATTGTGATAAACATTAATCTTAATACCAGTATTGTGAAATATAAAAGATATCATATCATAAATTAAAATAAATCTTAAATTATCAAAGGGATTGGAAAAATCAGGGATGGCAATTTCGTTTATTTCAGAATGAAAAATTATAAGGTTATTTCTTAAGTCCTTAAGGACCTTAAATATGTCCTTGTAGCTAGCGGAATCAAAGTGATGGACTTTTATGAACATGTGAAAAAACGTTTTGTCTTTTATCGTAGAAGACTTGACAGTATATAATTCCTTTTCGGATGATAAGAATGATTCTTTGTCTTCTAATAGATTAAGTATGTCTTCGCAATAGGGGTTTGAATTATCGAGATCGACAGACGTTGGATAAGCAATTGCCTTGCACGGTGTTTTTAAATGTTTTGATTTGTTTCAGTGATTATCGTATCGTAGACCGTTGGACTCGATCTTTTACGCATAAAGGTCTCATAGGTGATGGTATCTATATCATCAATCAATAGGTCAATTGCATGAATCGGAGGACGGGAGAGAGCATCGGCATTACTATTTAGTTTTCCTGCTTTATATACGATTTCGTAATCGTATTCTTCTAACTTTAAGCGCCACCTTACTAATTTGCTGCTTGGGTCCTTACAGTTAAACAGCCAGATAAGGGGACGATGATCCGTTATTATTTTAAATTTCCTACCGTATAGATACGGTCTAAAAGTTTTAGTACCAAAAATTATAGCTAGCAGTTCTTTCTCTGTTGTGCTATAATTTCCTTCAGCACGATTTAAAGTTCGGGATGCGAATGCGATAGGTAAATCCTTTCCGATTTCGCCTTGAGACAGAACAGCTCCTAAAGCATAGTTAGAGGCGTCAGTTGTGAGTATAAATTCCTTTGAAAAATCTGGATATTGTAAGATAGGGGCATTAGTTAGCATTAGTTTTAGTTTGTTAAAAGAGTCTTCCTGTCTGTCTGTCCAGTTGAATTCCGTATCTTTCTTTAATAATGAAGTTAGGGGCTTAGTAATTTTAGAAAAATCTTTTATAAATTTACGATAATACCCTATTAAGCCAAGAAAAGACTTTATCTCTTTTGGAGTTCTTGGTGTAGGATATTCTGACACGGCTTTTACCTTATCGGGGTTAGGAGACACACCCTTGTCAGTTATGACATGGCCTAGATATGCGACTTCTCGTCGTAGAAACTCGCATTTGTCAGGCTGCAACTTGAGGTTATGTTTGCGGAGTGCTTCGAATACTAGCTTGAGTTTATCAATATGAGAAATGAGACAGTGGGAATAGATTATGACGTCATCCAGGTAAATAAAACAGTGCAGACCTTGGAGGCCGGAGAGAACAGTATTCATAAGTCTTTGAAAGGTCGCAGGTGCATTCTTTAAGCCAAATGGCATTCTTGTATACTCGAAATGACCATTAGGAACGGAGAAGGCTGTCTTAGGGGAGTCGTCTTTACTCATTTTAATTTGGTGGAAACCTGACACCAGGTCGAGAGTGGTAAAGTATTTACTATGTCCTAACTGGTCTAGTATGTCTGTAATGTTGGGAATAGGATAGGCGTCTCCAACAGTGATGTCGTTGAGTTTTCTATAATCAACTACTATGCGCCATTTCTTTTGGCCAGAAGCATCTTGCTTTTTTGGGACGACCCAGATTGGAGAAGACCAAGGAGAGTTAGAAGGTTTAATTATTTTTTGATCTAACATTTTTTGTATTTGTTTATTGACTTCTTCCTTATGACACTCAGGGTATCTATATGTTTTAACGTGGATAGGTTGTGAGCTAGTAGTTTTAATTTCATGTTCTACAGTATTTGTACAAGTTAAAGTATCTCCATCTAAGTAAAATAAATCAGAATATTCTGAACACAGATTTAGTAGAGCTTCCGATTCTTCACGGTTAAGATGCGAAGTTCTTATTTGTTTCAAGACATTTGAACACCTATCTGCAGGTGAACAGTAATTATTTGAGTTAGTAAAGTTCACAGAATTAATAGGTTCCGATGAGTTATTTAATAAATCACAAGGAATTAATTCTAAACATAGTGGTTTAATTAAAACATCATTATTATTAGTATTTAGAATGGAAACATTGACGTGATTATTTTCCTTAATAGTTACGAGACAGCGAGATAAATATACGCCTTTTTGAATTTCGCATTTATTTATGTAACCGGTTATTACTTCTGGATTTAAAACATTACACTCAATGACCATTTCGGATCGAGCTAGAACAGTATATTTAGGCTTAGTAAAATGAATTCGTATTAAATAATTGTTTATCTCTAAGGTTTTATTTTTATAATCTATGTTACAATTATGAAACTTAAGGCAATCGTTTCCAATAATACCATCAAATTCTATGTTAACACAATCAGGTATTAGGTGAAATTTACTAAGAACAGTATTATTATTTGATAATATAAAATCTAAATTAAAATGACCAAGACTATTAAAATATTTAGTACCTTTTTCGATTCCTTTAAATTGTATGGTTTCGCGAATTAATTCTGGTTGAATTTGTAATGATGATCGTTTTATTAGTGATATACCTGCGCCCGAATCGATTAATAAAACTAACAATTTATCTGAATATTTTGATTTAACATATATATGTGGCAAATGTGTTTTATTATTATAATGAATTTCATGAATATTAGAATAACTGTCTGGGTTGAGTATTGTTAGATATAGAAGATTTAGGGATTTCGATACACATGTCAGATATAGTAGAGTCGGTGAGTTTATTAGATATAGTAGATGTAAGAGATACAGTGGATTCAGTGGATTTAGAAGAATTAGAATTAGTAGATTCAATAGATTTAGTAGGTTTAGTAGATTTAGTAGATGTAAGAGATACAGTGAATTCAGTGGATTTAGAAGAATTAGAATTAGTAGATTTAGTAGGTTTAGTAGATTTAGTAGATGTAAGAGATACAGTGGATTCAGTGGAATTAGAAGAATGAGAATTAGTAGATTTAGTAGGTTTAGTAGATTTAGTAGATGTAAGAGATACAGTGGATTCAGTGGATTTAGAAGAATTAGAATTAGTAGATTTAGTAGGTTTAGTAGATTTAGTAGACTTAGTAGAATTAGCATTAGGAAAATCCTCAGGTTTCTCAGAAATAGTAGGATTAAAAGATACAGTGGATGTAGTAACAATATTAGATTTAGGATAATTAGTATAATTAGCAGGCACAGTGGGCCTAACAAAATTATTAGATTTTTGTAATACATCGAAAGCGTCGGTTTGTTTAGGCGATTCCGTACGACGCGGAACCGGAATCACCTTTAGTTTAAATTTAGATCAGTGTCATTTAAATGAGAATTTGTATAAATAGAATCAGGAGGATTATAGTTAAAATTGTTTCCGTTATCGTTATTGCTTAATTCTGTGAAGTTATTAATTTGTTGTTGAGAATTAGGAATATGTCTCTGTCGCGAATTATTATATTGCCGTTTCTTACATTGACTAATATCATGGCCTAGGTTTTTGCAATATCGACATACAACTGGTGGATTATTTAATGCATTAGGAAAAGGACGGTGTTGACTATGCGATGGGCCTTGGGAAAGATTAAGGATAGGACGTTGTGGTCTGTTTTGATAACAGTTTTTGTCTGAATGTCCTACCCTATGACATATTCTGCATTTAGGTTTTGTTTCATGCCGCGAGGATTTTATATAATTTTGTAGCTTTTCCTCTTGGCAAGCAAGGTTTATAGCCTCATGCAGGTTTGATGGATTTCGACATCTCAAAATGTTAGAGATGTCACCAGGGAGCCCCAATAAAAATGTGTGGAGTGCCAGGTCTTCGGTGCTGGCAATCCGGCCTTTTATTTCGCTAGCGTCCTGAGTCGAATGTGTTATGTCTGTTTGTAATCGAGTTAGGTAAGTTTCCAAACGTAAACTATATTGGGTAACGGATTCGCCTGGTTTTATTTTACAATTTTGCAGATCTAGTAATAGGTGGTCGCGATGTTTGGTTTCCCCAAATGTTGATTTTAGAAACTGTTTAAATTCATGCCAATTATCAAATATTTTTAGAGAACAAGCTGCTTCAGCTTTGCCCTCTAATTGTGACAAAATATACTTAAAGAGAATGTTTTGTTGTGAGGGAGAGGCTAAATTTAATGCATTCTCGCAATTTCTTAGAAAAGGAGACAATTTTGTTTTATCCCCATCAAATGACTTGACAAATTTCGTGAGAATAGAGAAACTTAGCTCTTCCATACCCACGCTTTGTAAACTAGATGTCGACTGGACGTTTTTCTTTTCATTTACCATTTTTAAGCCGTTTATATAGCAAAATATTAAAATACACAATTAATCCTCTCTCTCTAGTTACGGTATAGGTGATACGGCGTGAAGATATATTCGATAGGATTAGTAAAATATTAAAATACACAATGGTTTCTCTCTCTAACTACGGTATAAGTGATACGGCGTGAAGATATATTCGATAAGACACAATGGTTTCTCTCTCTAACTACGGTATAAGTGATACGGCGTGAAGATATATTTGATAAGATTGATAAAATATTAAAATACACAATGGTTTCTCTCTCTAACTACGGTATAAGTGATACGGCGTGAACATATATTTAATAAGATTTAGGTTGGAATTTGTATAAAACGGAATTGAAACTTGAAATGAAAAAATAATCCAAACGCAAAATTATGGCAAAAATAATAAATTATTATAATACAGGCAAACACTCACGATAACACTAGTATGTAGAACATAGAATTGAGTCAGCGGCGTCTTATTACTGGTGAGGTGATGCGGCGATGGAATTTGCAGCGTTGCAGTTACGGGTCGATGCGAAGTGCGAGTTATTTACGTGTTTTCAAATATTTCGTTATAACCTTGGCAGCGTAGAGCCTGGTGCTGGGCAGATAACCCTCACGCACTATGCGGCTTAGATGACAGGTAACGTGGAGTCCACGGTGTCGGCGGCGATCTCTAGAGCGTCAGTGAGACGGCGGAGACAGCAGGTGGCCAAACGCTTAGTTAGCCTTTGTTGTAGAGGTGATGGTCGTCGTCAGGAGTAGGCGACCAAGGGAATATCAATCCCACTTCTGACACCAATGTTAGGTTGCGCCTCCGAGCACTTATAAAAAAAAAGCACTTTTTCGGAACACAAGTTATTTATTTCACTTTCTACAATTACTAACTAATGGGACTTTAACTATAAACACTCTAACTTGGATCACACTTTTTCGCGGTTCCCTTGTGAAGGGTTATTGCGACCCGGAGTATGGATATAGCACTAGTCTATTCGCTGTGTCCAGGCCGGCGGGCAGAAACCAGGTCCGTAGCTGGACAGCGTTTAGGCTAGAGAATATCTAACTGAAGAATATTTGGGAAACAGCGAGTATTTATACACATATATTGCTGACTATCCAGCTTATATGCATTTCAGCATTATTGCATGGAAAATAGGGATGTAACAGAACGTTGCCGAATTTTGGAATAAAAGGAATAAAAACAACTCTATTTTAATATTCGAAAAGTTATAACTCTTAAATACTTGATTCAATTTTGATATTTCAGTCAACATTCTATTTTTATTTTAAGTTTTCAGTTTTTGAGTACTAAAAATGGAGAAGGTTGAAACTCGATTACTTAAAAAATATCCAAGCTATGCCAAAAATGCTTTCTTCAAAAATTTTCGTCAACGATAATTCCAAAACAAATTAAACGATTTTGATTCAATTTGCGGCATTCAACGCATTTTCTTAAGAAAAACTGTTGATTAGATTTAATCAATCGGAGCACGCGTTTGTCTAAAAGTTATTTAAAAAACTGAATGTTTCAGAAACTTGAATGTTTCGGCGACTTATTTTTTTTAATCAGTTTAATTTTTCAGGACGCCTAAGTTTTCTAAAACAAAATCAAATGCCGCCAACCGCGTTTCAATTGGTCAGGCCGTTCAAACGTTGTGAGAAATTTAAACTCCCTCTCCCCCTTGGTGATATATGGTGATGTTTAAGACTACCCCCCTCCCCCCACCCCCTACATCACGTGTATTTTTTAGGACTTACAGTGAATCTTAATTACAACACAAAAATATTTTTTTGCAAATCGGACCCGTAGAAAGTGGCCAGTAGAAAGAAACTTTATAATAATATTACTATAAATCGTCATAACGGATAAATCATATCGAAACGAAATTGTGATTATTTTATTACGCGTCATGTGTTCTTTAGTTTCCTAAGCAGTTTTTATTTTTTATTTTTACGTTTTTGATAAAATGTGATTAACGATGTATTATTAATTAGTGTAATTCATGAACAGATTATTGTCATTTAATACATACAGTTTTCTTTATTAAATAGTAATTTATTCTCTATACTACTGTATATTGTTATCGGCACCATCTAGTCTATATATAGTACATATAGTACATATGTCAAGTCCTACGCAACACAGATAGGTGAGAAAATTTCTTTCTTTTTTAATTAAATTTAATAAAAATACAATTTTTGTGCATATATCTAGACATATACAGAACGTGCGTGTTAATTATTATAAATATTACTACTTAACATGCAAGTTATGCTTATTTTAATTTAATTATTTTTCTATTTTTGCAACGAAAACTGAATCCAGGATAAATACTCGCCTATATGTTGCTCCAAACTCTCGGCTATCACCATGCCAAATTTCATTAATTTCTGTCCAGTCGATTTTGCGTGATGGACGCATAAATTAACAGACAGACAGAGAAAAATTTTAATAATTAGTTTTTGTCTCTTGTGTTATCGATATCTTAACCGACCCCAATTAATATTTTTCAAAAAACTTTTAATTAACAGAAATCACTTTTCTACTCTTTTATTATATGTGTAGAATAGATAAATAAAATGTTTTTGGCCATATAAGAGATCAAGATTTTAGGCTTACGTTGTACACATATTTTACGTATTTAAAACATCGACGTATTTCGCTGATTTAAAAGTAGTAGTTTTGTAGTGTTGTAACTTAAAAAGTCTAAACTGCAATTTTGCGGATAATGTTATAACTGCAATTTTGCCTCGAATTTTTGCCAAACTCATATAATAAATAATTACTATTTTGTGAATAAATTAAATTGTGCGAAATATTCGGAGTTCATAAGTGCTAAGAAGGCAAGCGGACGACAAACGATCACGGCGATATCCCAGTCTCAACTATCAGCGTGTCGTGCGTCTATGAGCTCCTGGTACGTGTTTTGTATTAACTTGCAACTGCAAACTACGGGTGTAATCTGTTAACTGAGTCATAGCTTGCTACATTGTTTGATAGTCAGTGAATAATTACGCGACGTAGATATGCCACTTCGACGCACACCTCCAAACTCACCGCAACTATTTAAAACACAAGAACCACTGGGCACACTGAAAGTTCCAGCTTCTACAGTATTGGAAAATTTACAACATTGCACGTCTGAACCGGACCTAAATAAATCTATATCAGCCGAGGAGCGGGACGTTGGTATTTACAACGTCACTCAGCGCCCTAAGCGTAAGCGAATTGATAACCCCGAATCACAGTTAAGCGACTTTATGTCAGAAATGAAATCTATGTTTGAGGAGTTCAAGGCACAACAGCGTTCCCAGGATTTAAAAATGGAAAAAATATCTGTAGCTATTGAAGAAATAAAGACGCAGAATACTAATATGCAAACTACCACAGAATTCCTTGCCAATAAATTTGATTCCGTACAGACACAGATAGAAGCACTAAATCTTGAACGTAACAAAAATTTACAACATATAAAATTACTCGAGGAAAAGATGGAATACTTTGAACGACACAAAAGGACAACATGTGTAGAGATTAAAAATATCCCGTATGTCCCAGGCGAAACAAAACAGATCCTACTGAAGCATGTTCAAACTATTGCTAGTGTCTTAAATGCGCATGTTGACCAACACTCGGTAAGAGACGTTTTTCGGATAAGTAAAAAAGATTCAGAAGACAAAACTATTATTGTAGATTTTACAAGTGTATTAACGAAGGAAACCATGATAAGTAAATACAAGGACTACAATAAGAATAATAAAACTAGTAAATTTAGTACGGAATCCATTCGCTTGAGTGGCCCGAGTAAACCGGTATTTATCTCGGAAAATTTGACACCAAAAATGAAAAGAATATTGTATTTGAGCAAGGAGTATGGGCGATCTAATTCTTATGATCATTGTTGGGTATCGCATGGCCGAATATTCCTGCGGAAAAAGAAGGCTCGGCTGCCACTTAAATAAAATCTGAGCTAGATTTAGAAAATTTAAAAGCTGGCAATAGCTTGTGACTATTACTGCAAAAGTTTAGGTGGTCTCCAAAAGTTTTATTCCTTAGGTTTATAAATTGCTTATGTTTGTTCTTCAAAAGTCTTTTGTTATTTATACTTATTAATACACATTATTCACTATCTCAATTTTGTAACTTACACACTTACACTACACTCACACTACTAATTTATTCCCAGTACTACATAGGTCAATTATCTGTCAAAAACCGCTATGTAGCAACGCACTTCCCACTAACCAACCTCCAATTGAAATTTGTTTTTTCTTCCACACAATATGGATAGTACACTTGAAATTGGTAATGACATTGAGACTATAACGGTCTCTCAATCTTATACCTGTCTACCTGAAGATTGTATAAAGTACTTGAGAAATGAAATTAGCTCATTGACTGTCTTTCATCAAGAAGCATTGGCTGCAACTTTGACGAACTTCAAATTCTCTTGAAGCGTATTAACATTGTGTTTGATGTGCTTATTCTAAGTGAGTGCTGGTTGAGCAAGTGTCCCCACTTACCTATTTTACCTGGTTATAGTTCTTACAAAAGTAAATTTTGTAACCAAAATGATGGTGTGGTGGCATTTGTTAGGAGTGGCTTGGCGTGTGTAGTAGTTAAACCTTCTCTTATTGATGCTAATGGATTTATCTTAAAGTTTACCAATGAATTGGCCATTATTGCTGTCTATCGCTCACCATCCGTGAGGAATATAACTAATTTTTTAACATCCTTGGATAAATCCTTAAATGTCTTGTCGCACTTTAAAACTATTTCATTAATTGGGGACATGAACATTAACATAGTGCCTGGAAGTGGCGATCAACTTACAGATGCCTACCTGACTCTTGCTGCAGTACATGCTATGCTACCTGCTCATGTCTTCCCTACCAGAAACAATAGTTGCTTGGATCATGTGTTACTGAAAACGAATACTCCCTGTACTACACTAGTGATTGAGTCATTTATTACAGATCATGCCCCAGTAATTTTAATTTGCAATAGAAATAACGGGAAGACCAAACTTGCATGCACTAGAACAATTACTGATGAATGTGCTTGCGTCAAAGACCTTGAAGAATTTAATTTTTCATCGATTCTGTCAATGAGTGATGCTGAACTGGCAGCGAATACATTTGTTTCTACGATAAGGAATATTATTAATACTCACTCACGCACTGTAAAAATTTCTAGTAAACAACGCATCATTAAACCATGGATGACAGCCGGCCTCCTGCGATGTATACGAAACCGTGATCGCCTACACAAACTCACCAAAAAAGACCCCGATAACCACTTAGCTAAATTCTAAACTAAAGTAAACTATATCCTAATTATAGAGGTAAGTAGAATTAAATGATTAAAATTATGTAACAAGAATTATTAGAAATGGTAGAGTTGGCAAATTTGATTAGGGTAAGATTAGTATTATAAAGTAGACTATTTTCATTAGTCCAAGATTGGCATATCTAGAGGAGTTGTACTAACAGTAGGCATATCTACATTAGGCAAATCTGTACTAGATGGTCCGGGACTAGAGATATCGTGAGCTAGTTTTATTTCGTCAAAATGATAACGAATCTTTTTTCGTTTAATGAGGACCGTGACGTTATTGTTATTATGAACCTGAACTATGCGATAAGGTCCCTTCCAGACAGGTGACAAAGCTTTACGTAATCTATGATGACATTTAACGAATACCATATCATCGACTTTGTATTCTACAGTTTTGGTATGTTTATCGTAGTACACTTTCGATCTTTCCTTACTCCTGATAATATTTTCTCTGGCGAGATTTCTAGTGTGAATTAACTTATGTTTGAGTTTTTTAATATAATCGGGATAGGTAACATTAGGATTGTTTTCGTATATAGAACTAGGAATATAGGGTTTGCATCCAAAAAGCAATTCATGGGGAGCAAAGTTAGTAGTGGAATGAGGACACGAATTATAGGAGATTAGAGCAGTAGGTAAATATTTCTGCCAATCATTTTGATTTTCATTGACATAAGATTTTAAATATTCTTTAAGGGTCGCGTGAGACCTTTCAAGCGCTCCGTTTGTTTGCGGATGATAAGGGGAAGAAAATAAATGCTTAATTTTAAACAAGTTAGTTGTTTGTTTGAACACTTCGGCGATAAAATGCACGCCTTGGTCCGATAGAATGGTTCTCGGTATACCAAAGTGGCTTATAAATTTAATCAAGCATTCCGAGGTTTTTTCAGCAGTTGACTGGGTAATTGGGTAACCCATAGAATATTTGGTTAGATCGTCCTGGAATGTTACAACATATCTAAATTTTTCTTCGCCAGATTCTGGCAATGGACCAACAATATCCAAGGCGATACGTTGTAGAGGCTCATGCGATGTGGAAGTTATTTCCATAGGGGATTTATTTATTGCCCTTAATGCTTTGTTTTGTTGGCACTTTTGGCAAGATTTAACAAATGATTCTATTTCACTCTTCATTCCCTTCCAATAATACAAATCTTTTAGTTTATTATACATACGGGATGAACCAATATGACCTCCAATAGGAGAGTTATGATTATCTTTTAGGATTTTAGGAATTTCGTTTGGAGTAGGATAGGTTAGTTTGTTATGATAGATATTAATTTTTATACCAGTATTGTGAAAAATAAATATAATGATATCATAAATTAAAACAAATTTAAGGTTATCAAACGGGTTATAAAGATCAGAAATAGCAATCTCCGTTACGTCGGGATGAAAAATTATGAGGTTGTTTCTTAAGTCTTTTAAAACTTTAAACATTTCCTTATAAGAAGTAGATTCGAAGTGATGAACTTTAGTGAACATATGGAAATACAATTTATCGTTAACAATAGAAGTTTTGACGGTATAGAGTTCTTTTTCAGATGATATAAACAGTTCTTTATTATCTAATAAATTAAGGATGTCTTCACAATAAGGGTTAGAATTATCCAAATCGATAGAAGTAGGATAGGCAATAGCTTTGCATGTTGATTTTAAAAGATTTTGATTAAACTCCGAGACTTGAGTATCATAAACTGTAGGACTAGATCTATTTTTCATAAAAGTTTCATAAGTGACAGTATCTACGTCATCAATGGCATAGATAGGAGGGCGAGACAAAGCATCTGCGTTGCTATTCATTTTTCCTGCTTTAGAAGATACAGTAGAGTTGATAGGCGTAGTAGATTTGGTAGATTTGGTAGATGTAGTAGGGTTGGTAGATACGGTAGATTTGTTAAAATTGGTAGGCGTAGTAGGTTTGGTAGAATTAGTAGGATTGGTAGATTTGGTAAATAAAGTAGATTTGGTAGAATTAGTAGAATTGGTAGACATAGTAGATTTGGTAGACTTGGTAGATTTAGTAGATTTGGTAGATATAGTAGATTTAGTAGAATTTGTAGGATTAGTAGACATAGTAGAATTGGTAGATATAGTATAATTATTCGATGTGGTAGATTTAGTATTATTAGTAGAATTAGTAGAACTAGTAGAAATGGTAGATTTAGTAGAATTAGTAGATTTATTATGACACATAGGCTTAATAGGTATCGTAGAAGAGATTTGATCCTGTGGAGTGCATGATTTAGTAGGAATTCCTTTTTTAAAATACGATTTATTTGAAGAATTGGTAGGCATAGTATCTCTATTTGTTTTGGCGCCGTTACCATTTACTGATTCCGCTAGGCACCGAAACGGAATCATTCCTCGTTTAAATCATTATTAGGACTCAAAGACTGACTGTTTATATTATAAGTATTTTTACAGTCGCCTTGCTCTTGGTCTATGAAATTGATATTTCGATGTTGCGAGTTCGTGGAATTTGATTGTAGGTGCTTCATATTATTATATTCCCTTTTACGACAGTTAAATATATCATGACCAAGATTCTTACAATAATTACATATTTTAGTGTTAGAGTTTACGTTGTTGGAAAAAGGAGGTAATGTTTTGCGATGTATGTTATATATAGGCCGCTGATTCATAAAACATTTGTGTGTAGGGTGACCAACTTTGCCGCACTTGTTACAACTAATCACGGGTTTTTGGTCCCCTTGCTTTGAAATTTTCATGTAATTTTGAAGTTTTTCCTCCTGGGTGGCTAAATCTATAGCCTCATATAATGTTTGAGGATTTCGACATCTAACTATGGTTGAGATATTTGTAGGTAATCCTAATAAAAATGTGTGTAAAGCTAGGTCTTCTGTGCTGGCTATTCGCCCTTCTAGTTCAGATTTCCTAGTAGTAGAATGTGTAATGTCTGTCTGTAGTCGCGTCAGGCAGGACTCTAAGCGAAGACTAAATTGGCATACATCCTCATTGCTTTTCATTTTACAGGTTTGAAGATCAAGCAATAGGTGATCCCTGTGCTTAACTTCACCAAAGGTAGTTTTTAGAAAAGATTTTAATTCTGGCCAATCTCTGAAGCATTTAAGGGAGCAGACAGCTTCTGCTTTCCCTTCTAACTGAGATAGGATGAATTTAAAAAGAATATCCTGCTGCTCGGGCCTTGCCAATTGCATCGCATTGTTGCAGTTAGTAAAGAATGGCGCCAGCCTACTCCGGTCGCCATCATAAGGTTTAATAAATTTTGTCAACATATTAAAGTCAATGCACATAGATACGGCGGATACATCTGATTTCAACATTTTTAGATAATAAGAAAATAGATATAGACAGAGTCACGATATAGTACTAGATGTGTGAAATAAATTATTTATGCACTCACAGTAAATAGAGAATCGGCGTCATATGTCGTTTGAGTCAGGCCACGTCGTCGTCGGATTGCGTTGCGGTATGCGCGGTGATGCAACTCCGTTTGTCCCTGGTTTTTTCCACGTGCTGGGCAGAGAACCCTCGGGCACTATGGTACCTTGTGCTTTGTGCTGGTGCTGGTGCTAATGATGCGTGATGTATACTCGTATGACACTCAACAGACCCTTGTGGTTTCTTCTTTTGCTGGGCAGAGAACCTCAGCGCAGAACTCAGTGATGCTGCTGTTGTCTTCTTGAGTTGGCAGCTCAATGCCGCCTTTAGGTTGCGACGTCAGGATGAGGGCAACCAACGAGAATTGAAAATCCTGCTTTTCTTCTGACACCAGAATGTTAGGGTGTCCCGCGTTGTAGTCTTAAAAAAAACTATTTTACGAGACAACCACTTTTATTCGACTTTACTTTTTTACACGTCACTTTTATTAAACACTCAGATCGCACTATTATTTGTGCACGCGGTTATAGGGGGTTACGACGCGGATGCTACTATCCCTAGTCTCCTCACTGAAGGCCAGCCGGCGGGCAGAAACCAGGTCCGTTGCTGGGCAGCGATTTGACTAGTTCAAGTACTGACTGGCCGTGCATTGGAAATGCACGGCTTATATAGTAAAATAAACGTTTGACTCAGCGATTTAGTATAGAAAGGAATTAAGGGTTGTAACAGTACGTTCGAAGGTCTACATAAAAGGTCTACATACATGCCCGATGTCACGTTTAACTGGATTTGTCAAACGGAAACTTGTGATGTCTGTAACTTCTGAATTACAAAACTGATGACCTTAAACTTCGAACCAAAAATAATAAAGGGTTTCGGACTACAGGTTAATGAATTAAAGCTAAATATGTGTTTTGATTTTCATCTCCTATCCTACGGGAACGTTGCCGAATTTTGGAATAAAAAGAATCCTATATGTTGCTCCAGGCTCTTAGCTATCACCATTCACCATACAAAATTTCATTATTTTTTAAAGAATTTAATACAACATAAATTAAGAGACAGACAGACAGAAAAAAATTCTAATAATTAGTTTTTCGCTTGTTATCGATATATTAATCGACTTAATTACTGTTTTTCAAAAAACTCTTATACGTACAAAAATCACTTTTCTACTCTTTTATTATATGTATAGATAGATATTAGATTCAGCTCGTCTCGTTCGACGTTCACTGATATAATATACGACCCAAAACCTAAATTTACGACATACTTCTAATCAAATTAACCATAATATAGAACCAATTTAGGATCAATATAAAACCACAACCTAATACCAATTCCCATGGATACGATTTCCTCTAAACATAATATCTATACATATAATAAAATCGTAGGAAAATCAAAACTGTACATTGAATATTTTTTAAAAGAATACTTGGGGCGTGATCTACAATCGATATCGAAGTCCAAAATATAGTTTTTAGAATTTTTGTCTGTTTATGTTTGTCTGTATGTATGTCCGGGATAAACTCAAAAAGTACCGCATGGATTTACTTCAAATTTTGCATGAATATTACTAACAGGTCTGGTCAACTTATAAATTATAGGCTTAGGCTACATATTATCACGCTATCACCTACGGGGGTGGAGCTGTGCGGAGTAAACGAAGTACGCGCGGACGAAGTTGCAGGCAACAGCTAGTTATACAATATATTGTGTTCCAAATTACCTATCAAGTCATAGTGCGATTCAACTTTCAACAACGACATCTTTCTTCACTGTATCGAACAAAAATCTATCAAACATTCATTTGAAACTTATGCAAAAAAAAATATAACAATATTCGTGCTTTATCGCACAGACGCATGTTCAGCTTAAGCTGAACACTATGTATACGTTATTAAATAATAATTAATTACATTAATTACATAAGATCTAAACTAAATTTATACTGGTGGGTTGATTTGCGTTGATAACTTTTTTATTTATGAACCGATTTGAATAAAATAAAATAAACACTAAATGTTAATTAAGTAAAGCCTACAGCTACATTATACTGAAAACTGCATCGAAATCGGTTCAGTCGTTTTTGAGATTAGCGTGTACAAACATACAGACAAACAGACAAACAGATAAACAGACAAACAGACAAAAATTTTAAAAATCATTGTTTTCGATTCTATTGTATTTATAAAGGCCCCCCACAATATTTTTTTTCGTTAATCTTTCATGTACAGACACCGATCAGTTACGTTTTTATTATATGTATAGATTATTACACAGACGCATGTTCAGCTTAAGCTGAACACGATGTATACGTTGTTAAATAATAATTAATTACATTAATTACATAAGATCTTAACTAAATTTATACTGGTGGGTCCATTTGCTATGATAACTTTTTTTATTTATGAACCGATTTGAATAAAATAAACACTAAATGTTAAGTAAAGCCTACAGCTACATTATACTCGAAACTGCATCGAAATCGATTCAGTCGTTTTTGAGATTAGCGTGCACAAACATACAGACAAACATACAAACAGATTAACAGATTAACAGATAAACAGACAAACAGACAAACTGACAAACAGACAAACAGACAAACAGACAAACAGACAAAAATTTTAAAAATCATTGTTTTCGATTCTATTGTATTTATAAAGGCCCCCCATAATAGTTTTTTTCGTTAATCTTTCATGTACAGACACCGATCAGTTATATGTATAGATTATATTTTTATTTTAGGCGTTAAATTTTGGAAAACGCTGAAATACATAACCCATTATTGTTGCTCTACTCAATTGATATGAAAGGTCATGCAAATATTTGTGCTTCCAGCAAACTTACTTAATGTTTTTTAAATAAATTTCAGGTTAATATACCGATGGACTTAAAAATTGAATCAGCTTTTCACTCTTAAATACTACGTCAGAATTCGCAATTTGATCAAAATCAGTCGTCTTATGTCTCATCAATAACGAAAATTTTTGAAAATATGTGTTTGATTTTCTTTTCGGAAATGAAATGACTACCACTTATAATAAAATTAAGATTTTTGAACTCTGAAAAAAATCTTTGCTTAAGTATAGCTTTCGTTTCTTTGAGTTTAAAATACCGTAAGTTAGCGGGAAGTCTCAGGAATAGCCTGCAGGTTCAACCAATTTACAGATTTTTAAATTGCCGCTACGTATGTAGATCAAGAAACTACTGATTTTAACCCTTTTTTCCAAAATCGAGTTATAGGACGTTTACCGACTATTTTCACGATGGCATCAGTGTGTATGTATGTATGTATGTATGTATGTATGTGTGTTGTATGTATATATGTAAGTATGTGTGTCTCTCTATATGTAACATCTCATAATTTTTAAACGGCTTGACCGGTCTAAACGCGCTTAACGTAGACTTTCTAAAAATTTGAACCGATTCGATCCAGAAAATTTTGAGATTTTTTGCAAAAACCTCAAAATATTTTTAACGATACAGTATTTTTTTATATTGCTTCCAGATTTATGTACCGAATAAGTACAAATTCTAATCAGCGCTTTCCCTCAAAAAACTGCTTCCAACGCATAAATTTGCATCAAAATCGGTTTATCCGTTCAGGAGTTATCGTTCACGAAAAATGTTGAATAAAGTGTTTTTTCAACAAAACTTCAAAATTTTTCAAGCAATAATTTTTTGATCTTTTACGTTATTTTAGAACTACAAAAAACTACGTCAAATGCCGTTTCAATAATTAAAATCCATTCAAATTTTTAAATATTCAAGTTACGCTGTTTACAGGAAACTTACTTCGTATTTTTAAAATAACCTACAAGATAACTTACCTATTTATTTTAAAATATTCTGCGTCAAATACCATAAAATATATTAAAATCGGTTCGTTTTTTCAAGATGTATCAATGACGAAATTTTTAAAAAGTGTTTTTCATATTTCTTAGACATTTTTTACCTAATAAAAAAACAATTTAGGGTTCAAAAATTGCGTTAAATGTTATACGAAAAATCAAAGTCCGTCATCATTCCTTAAAAATATACAGCTTTCGAACACTGAATAACTATCATTTTTAAAAAACTTAGATTTTTAACTCTTTGAACCCAAAACTTTGTGCTTAGGCATATTTTTTTTCTTTGAGCTTAAAATACCTCAATTTAGCGGGAAGTTTCTGGGATGACCTGCAGGGTTAACCGGCTTACAGATTTTTTAATACTTAATTAATATTAATATTAGTTGGTTAGATAGGTGTGTTACATATATAGCAATCCTAACAGATAGGTTATATGGTTTTTTTCGCAGTCGCTCAGCTGGTGATCTTTTAGTTTACCTAACGTACCGACAAGCGGAGGCTATGGAGAACAAGACGGAGGTTTTGGTCGTTAGTTTGGTCATAGTGTTAACTTTTAGTCCAGAAAAACACATTAGTGTTGCATCATCATTTATTACATTGATTCTTATATATAATATCCTCCATTTATATGCGATTATTCTCAATTCTCATTTTAAGTAGTTTTCGACATTTTCAACATAATCCCATATTCTTATCCATTGCATTACATTACATTCAACATAACGACTTAATATTTCAATAAGTATCAAATATAGAACCGTTCTCATGGACTGTCCGATATAGAATGGTAAAAATGAATGTCTTACCCCCGCCAACCGTTAGGTTAAGGCGGGATTTTAATCACGCCACCAACAGGTGACAATTGGGGCGGTTTAGTTTAAAGTTTAACGGCTTTACCGTTAAAATTTAAACATCTGTTATTATTAAAATATTAGTTAATATATTTACATAATAAATCATACGCATTTACACACAGTTATTAAAAATATCGTAACAGCTCGGCCATTTGACTTTTAGTACGTCCTCGTGCGTAATCAAGATATTGTTTAACCAAACCGTGGACCCTTTATTAGGTAAACAAATACATTTTTAAAATTAATTATAATAATTTTCAATTTTATAAGAGAATCATGTTATGTTATTTATTACATAGTTGAAGTTTAAATCACACTATTCAAAGTAGATCGACTAAAATAGCATTTTATTTTTTATAAGTAAAATGCGAGAAACATACGAATATTTTTGCACTATAGTGTACACTCTTAATAAATCTTAAAACTAATTATAAAATTATAACTTTCAATTTTGTAGGAGAATCATACGTGTAGTTCTTTTTCTTATTTATATATTTGAAACATTTAAGTAATCACACTATCCAAAGTAAATCAACTATAATAACAATTTTGTTAATAATTTACATTTTAAGAATTACATTTTTTTTTGCACTAAAATGTGCATCTTTTAATTTTACTTCTTATACTTTATGTTATAATTTATATTATAATCACAAGCAAAAAGTGCATAAGTTTTACTTCACGTCTAAATACATATCGCTATATTATAATAATAAAACTTGTTTTTAGTTGTACAAATTACCTTTGATTATGCTTACAAATAAGATTAAACTTATACTACAATTATTATTTATGACACACTTAGATATGTATGTATATAATACTAAGTTTTGTTCTTGATTAGTAAATCTGAGTAGTCATCATTTCATAATTTTTTTTTGTTACAAAGATGCAAAGTCAGCATTACTAAATTTAATTCACTCCCGTCTTCATTATCAAAACTAACAAATACGTCTGTACTCAGGTTTACTTTTCCTTCGTATTAACGTTTCCGTATTGGATTATTGGCATGACTTAGGACAAACCTTCCATCGAGCAATATTTTACCTAATTATTGGAACCTTGTACTTTTCATTAAATTTCTTAGATGTACCATTGTTAAACGCCTACTTCTCTTGAACCCTTATCAATTCATCTGGTTTATATGTCGTTCCTGCTTTACGACTCTTATTATGCCTTGCTTTATTTTTTCTTGTATTTCATTTAACTAACAATCACCCTCTGGTCGAAATTAGACTATAGATTAATAAAATTTCATCTGGGCTTGACAAAAGACTTTACCCGTAAGCAGTAAAAGGTAAATACATGTGTGTACGTGTATTATGATGCATTTAAACAAATAAAGCGTGTGCAATGTGTTTTCTTAGTGATTTTCCTGTGTCTATTCCTATCTTATCTAGACTATCACTTATAGTTATATGTAATAATATCTTGACGATGACATCATGTAGCTGACTCCAGGTGAATTGGACAACCTAAATCCAACGAATTGTTCAGAAAAATTGTATTAAGTTTATCAATATATCGTAAATATTCTCGTCCCTTATTTTATCATTCTTACCATGAGTCTTAGGCGAAATAATATTAAAATGATTCTATTGAGAATTTCTACTTGACCATTTATCCTTAAAGTAGCCACAACGATAATAATAATAATAATAATAATTTATTTATTTGCAAGAAATAGGGTTACAAAGATCTTATATCTAGTTTATATATTCGCCTATTCCGCTATACGTTAGCATGCAAATTCATTTACAATTATTTTGAATTAAATTTATATTTTTTATGTATACAATAACTATGTAAGAAATAAAATAAATCTTTTATATTATAGCAAGATATGTACGACTTAGATTTAGACGAAAGCCCTTTGTTTTTGTTTTTAAAGATAGTGCCATTTATCTATGCCGATTTATGTATTGCTTTTTGTGACTATACCAAGATATATGTAATTTAAAGTGTTATAGTAAATGCAATGTCAATGCAAATAAACAAATCTCAAATGAATACACGTCCAGCTTATAACCATACGAGTTCTAAAAGATATTGATATTAGTGTTTGTAACTAAATGAGATAAATTTAACAACATTCATTAACCATTGAGAAATAAATAAAGTATGTCATCAACAGAATGAATCATTACATATATCTTATTCATTAAATATTTGATAATGTATATACAATTTGTTAATCTAATAATAATAATAAAAAATAATTTAAAAAATGTTAGATAAATTATAATATGTCAAAATGTAAAACCACTCTCAGTATAAGATCTATTTTACAAATAATATCAATAATTTAATTAAAATGTCAATGTCAAATATAATGATGAGATAATATAATAACCTAAATAAACAATGCTAAATAAGTTTAAAAAAAACATTTTTGTAAAAATCAAATTTGTAGTTAAAAACTATTTGCTTTCAAAAAATTCCTTAAGAGTATAGAAGTTTTTATTTAGCAGCCAATTTTTAAGGCTATTGTATTGTTTCCCTGTTGGCAATTCTCTTATTTCTTTTGGTATTTTATTAAACACCTTAATACTCATCATATAGCAGTTTTGTTGGAAAATAGAACATTTACATGATGGAAAAAGTAATCTGGTGGGGTCCCGTAATCCTAGTCTAGATGTATCTCTAGCTCTGTTGTACAACTGAGGGTGTTTATTTACAAAACTAGCTGTACCCGCGACTTCGTTCGCGTTTGGCCATCCTTGCAGAGTAATTATTAGGAACTGACCACAGTATTTCTCGTATTCAGCAATACTTTGGACGGCGAAGCACTTTTATCAAATGAGAAATATTAAGAAAGGATTCTTTTAGTGTGGATTTGAAAACACGTTGACTTTGATAACGAACCTTGTGTCTTGTAGGGATTTAGGCAGTGTTTAACTGAAGTCACCTCGCCTTTTATTTTCTACAGTCATGCTTACAGTTTTATTTGTTTGCCATTATATACTCATTCCATTTAAAAAATGATTTTATATTTGAATAAAATCATTTTTGCAAAACCTATTTTTTATAGAAAGGAAAATTGCATACCGGTGAAGCAAATGTCTTCATCTATATTATAATTTTTAAACATGGCTGGGGCTATTCTTCCACCGGATAAAAGTGTCGCAACTAAAATACGCCACTGCCAGGGCAATCATAATCAGCCAAGAGACTGCGAATTTAATTCTTATTTGTAAAAAAATGTTTTCGTTTACCTTGAAGTGAGTCCAAAAAACTTCCACCCAGAGTTATTTACGGTGTTATCATTACTCCATTGACAGCTGTTCGCTGTTTAACGACTGCACGGTTTAGTTTATATTTGTTATATTACGTGCAACGTTTGTCACATCATAGCCGGTTTCAGAGCAGAAGGCTCGGTCAATAATCCTTCAGGAGTTACCGCGTACGAAAAAATTAAAAAAATGTGGTTAAACATAACTTTGAGATTTTTCAACCAGTTAATTTTTTCCCAAGACAACGTTTTTCATCTTGCTAAAACTGCGTTTAATGCTGTTTGAAAGATTAAAATCGATAAAATCGAATCGCGATAAAAGTTACAGCATTAAAACTTCAAAATAGACATTTTTGGTTTCAACAACCTTAGATATTATTATCATAACAACTTTAAGATTTTTTGAGGGCAAAAGATTGAAGGTGAAAGTATTGGCTTGTACCTAGGTTTCTAATGGGCAACGATGATATTTAAGCTAACTAATTTTAAAATCCATGGTGTATGTCTGATAATTAACCATATCTGACTCCATTGCAGTAGTATTAGTCAAGACCTATAAGTCAGGGCGAAATAAATAGTATTTGCTTCCAGTAAACGTTATAACTGCAATGTTATTATTATTAAGCATAATATCTTGACCGTAGAGGAGGACGTGTGGGGGTTAGGAACATTTTGTTTAAAACAATTAAAATACGGCTTTTTGCAATTTTTTGCCAATATTTCTTAAAATACGCGTGGAATCGACATGTTTTTTTATTATCAATAGGGAAGCGCTTGACTACGATCTCGCCTGACGCTTAGCTTACGCTAAGATGCGGCCTAAGATAGAACGCGCTTCCCTAGAAGTTCCCTAGAGTTCGAAGAGTTCAAAAAATCTAGTTTATATAAATGATACTTAGGAAATTAATGTTTGAAAAATATACATCATATTTTTTTAAATTGATGATTGATTGTGATCTTTCGAATGGCATTCAACGCAATTGTTTAACTCAAAATTGTTTTAATCGATAGGTTAAAAATGTCGAAGAAATGTAAAAAAAACTTTTTTTAATTTTTTAAAACTTTTTTTTTATATTGAATCGTCATTGACAAATCCCAAATAAATCCAGTTTTGAACCAATTTCCAGTATTTAGCGCGGTTTTTTAGAGGGCAAACCTAATTCGATTTTTATATCAAACGGTATATTAACCTGAAAGTTTTTTAAAAAATCTGTAATAAGTTTACTGTAAACAACGTAATTTTAATGTTTGAAAAGCTGTACCTTTTGAAAATTTGACTCGATTTTGATTTTTGAAATTCAATATAGTTTTTTTAATAAGTACTAAAATATTGCAGAAGATTAAAAATGATTAGTTAAAAAAATTCGAAGTTATGTCGAAAAAAATAACTCCGAACGGATAAATATATTTTGATGCAATTTATGCATTGGAGGCAGTTTTTTTGAGAAGTAAAGCTGATTATTTTGTACTATATCGGTTCAATATATACTGTCGGTATGCGTATTTGTAAAAAAACATCAACATTTGTTTAAAACAAATGCTCAAGTATTAGGGAACTCATATTTTAGAAACAGTGAGAAGCTACATGTGCCAAGCCAAAGACTAAATATTTATAAAAAAAATGCATATTGTATGGCAATTAATATATACAATCATATTCCTGATAGTCTAAAATTATTACCTATAAATAAATTTCGCAAAAAATTGTTTGATTTACTGTTAAATAAAACATACTATGATATTAGAGAATTTTTAGCAGATAAGATTAAATGTTAATAAACAGAAATATAAGCTTGAACAATTTACCTTGAAATTTAAATGTAATAAAAACTGAACGGTAAATTTTGTAAAATGGTAAATTTTTTGTAAATTGTAAAAATTTGGATTGAGCATAAGATCATATTTTGTAAATTGTAAAAACAACTTTTGATGTGAAGTAATTCTAGTAAATTGTAATACATACAATTGTAATACGTGAAATAGAAAAAAAGAAGCCCGCTGAGTTTCTTCCGCCGGATCTTCTCAGTGTGTGGCCGCGTTCCGATCCGGTAGTAATTATAAAGAAATCGACCTAAATTAAAATGTTTGCACGCCATATTATGGTAGAATATGATGGTAATTTAATTTATTTTAATAACTTGTGACACCCATATTCTTGCAAATAAATATTTTTCATTTCATTTCATTTCATTAATAAGTTTTTATTTCCATCCAATTTACATACGTATACAAAATTTCAGCTCAATCGGTAACCGGCAAGTGGATCAAGTTTTCTTGCAAAATTTGATTTCAGACATCGGCATAGGTAAAATAAATAAAAAAATTCTCATAAAATAAAAATTACTGGGCCTACCAGAATCAAATTTTAATGGGACCAATTCGAAGCTATTCCGCATCATACAAAGAAAGAATCACGTAAATCGGTTCAGAAACCTCGGACAAATCGGTGCACATACATAAAAAAAATATCTATACCGGCCGAATTGAGAACCTCCTCCTTTTTTTGAAGTCGGTTAATGAGCCCAAACTCGATAGAGTTGTGTCATTTTAGTACTGAGCTCCTATGGCCACCTTCTGGCTTCATCATCGGAACTTGGAGGATCCTAGTTACCACCAAGTACCAAAGTGCTCGTCAACCCGAATGAAACGAGACCAAAGGCGATAGAGTTGTGTCATTTAATTACTGAGCTCCTATGGTCACCTTCTGGCTTTAACATCAGACCCTGGAGGATCCTAGTTACCACCAAGCACCAAAGTGCTCGTTGACTTCGATTAAACGAGCCCAAACTCGATAGAGATCTGTCATTTAATTACTGAGCTCCTATGGCCACCTTCTGGCTTCATCATTGGACCCTAGAAGATCCTAGTTACCACCAAGTACCAAAGTGCTCGTCAACCCGAATGAAACGAGCCCAAAGTCGATAGTGTTTTGTTATTAAACGATTTTTAACCATTTAATTACTGAGTTCCTGTTGTCGCCTTCCGATTCCATCATCAGATCAGGTCTATCTCATAATAAGTTTTTATTGTCATCCAGTTTACATAGGTATACAAAATTTCAGCTTAATCGGTAACCGAGAAGTGGATCAAATTTATTGCAAGATTTGATTTCAGACATCGGCATAGGTAAAATAAATAAAAAATGCTCATGAAATAAAAACTACTGAGCCTACCTAAATCAAATTTTTATGGGACCAATTCGAAGCTACTCCGCATCAAACAAAAAAAGAATCACGTAAATCGGTTCAGAAACCTCGGAGAAATCGGTGTATATACATAAAAAAATATATATACCGGCCGAATTGAGAACCTCCTCCTTTTTTTGAAGTCGGTTAATAAAACCAAGTCGCTTTCTCTGTCTGTCCCTATGTTCCTATGTCCCCATGTTCCTATGTATGCTTAAATCTTTAAAACTACGCAACGGATTATGATGCAGTTTTTTTAATAGATAGAGTGATTAAAGAGGAAGGTTTATATGTATAATAATATTCAATATGTTGTAGAGAAATACTGCAATTTTTGAGTTTTCTGATGTCATGTCGTAAATAATTATATTTTTTCCGCTTACATTGCATACCTAGGCTAAACCCTATGAGATTTATCACGATAATGTATTAAGTATTTGTACACCTTGAAAAGGTCTACAGAAAACTCCGCGATGGTATATGTATATCTCTTATGAATAACCCACAATAGCATTTTTTTGTTGTTTACTTTTTACTAGAAATAATGGCTTTTTTTCGAAGCAATTTTAAGCAATACAGCACTAATCCTTATCCAACTAAATACCTTAAATATATTGTTGATTTAATATAGATTAAAATGGCCGTTTACAGCATGTAATTTAAATGAATATTTTCGAAGATATTACAGATTTAAAATGCAGGGGCATAGTGGTTGCAGGGTTACCGGCCGGTCGGCGGCGCGCGCGCGGTATGTTCTGAAACCGCTGGGAAACGTGTTAATTTTCGGATAAATAAATATAGAACGTCAGCTGAAGACCAATATTTAATACATTCTTTTTTTTTAAACTAAATATCACCATATAAAAATCAAGCGGTAGATTAGAAATACTATTAACAAATTTATTAATTTTTTAGCCTGTTTTCGGAATTTTATATGATCAAGTAAAGTACATTCTATCATGTAATAAGTTAGCACATTCCTTAGATAATATATTCAGGTAAATCGTATAATTTTTGTAAAATTGTTATTTAACAATCAATGTATAAAAACGTGATTTAGCAAACAAAAACCGGCGTAGGGATGTGACGACCCCATCGCCCACTGGTGGGATAATTTTGTACAAAAATTATTTAACACCGGTGCAGTCAGTCAACCAAATTAGTGGTAGTGCTATACTGCATTTGCAACTGAATAGGCCGGCACGCCCGGGGAGATACCACTCTCTCACTTGACACCGACGTAAAGTAGCAGCCCTGCTGCTGCGTTTCGACCCGGAGTCCCGGAGGCCTACCCCCCCCCCCCCCCCACGTACACACACAAAATAAAAGAAATAGGTAAAGTGTAAAAAGTAAAAATGAATTTAGATATTCCAAAGATAGCAGGAAATCTTCATGGTATTTCAAAGGGGAATTGTTTTACTCCAAATTTAACGCGTGCGGGCCACGGGCAGTAATGAATAAATCAAAACTACTAGATCAATTTTTATCATTTTTTTTTTCACTGACATAGGCTATATATTTTATACCCGTGCGAAGCCGGGGCGGGCCGCTAGTTATAAATAAAGTCCACACGTTAAAAATGTAATTCTCATAAAAATACTCTCCTAAAAATATTACTAATTGGTATAACTTTGGGAGCCCTTACAAAGCTCTGCTTTTTGCTAGAAATATTATTTTATTTCTTTTAGGTATTATGAAGATCGAAAAGCGACTGAATGACTGACATTTATAGGTCCTTATTTTTAATTATTATGATATATTTCTTACAACTTTTTATCTAAATACAATCATTATAAGCTAAATAAACCTTTTATCTATACATATAATAAAAACGTAACTGATCGGTGTCTGTACATGAAAGATTAATGAAAAAAACTATTATGAGGGGTCTTTATAAATACAATTAAATCAAAAACAATGATTTTTAAAATTTTTGTCTGTTTGTCCGTTTGTTTGTGCACGCTAATCTCAAAAACGCCTGAACCGATTTCGATGCGGTTTTCAGTATAATGTAGCTGTAGGCTTTACTTAACATTTAGTGTTTATTTTATTCAAATCCGTTTATAAATAAAAAAGTTATCATCGCAAATCGACCCACCAAATTTAGTTTAGATCTTATGTAATTAATTATTATTTAATAACGTATACATAGTGTTCAGCTTAAGCTGAACATGCGTCGGTGTGGTAAAGCGCGAATATTGTTTTTTTTTTTTGCATAAGTTTGAAATGAATTTTTGATAGATTTTTGTTCGATACAGTGAAGAAAGATGTCGTTGTTCAAAGTTAAATCGCACTATGACGTGATAGGTAATTTGGAACACAGTATGTAACTAGCTGTTGCCTGCGACTTCGTCCGCGCGGACTTCGTTTACTCCGCACAGCTCCACCCCCGTAGGTGATAGCGTGATAATATGTAGCCTAAGCCTATAATTTATATTTTGACCCGACCTGTTAGTAATATTCATGCAAAATTTGAAGTAAATCCATGCGGTACTTTTTGAGTTTATCCCGGACATACATACAGACAAACATAAACAGACAAAAATTCTAAAAACTATATTTTTGACTTCGATGTCGATTGTAGATCACGTCCCAAGTATTCTTTTAAAAAATATTCAATGTACAGTTTTGATTTTCCTATGATTTTATTATATGTATAGATATTATGTTTAGAGGAAATCGTATCCATGAGAATCAGTATTAGGTTGTGGTTGTATATTGATCCTAAATTGGTTCTATATTATGGTTAATTTGATTAGAAGCATGTCGTAAATTTAGGTTTTGGGTCGTATAATATATCAGTGAACGTCGAACGGGACGAGCTGCATCTAATATCGATCTATACATATAATAAAAAAGTAGAAAAGTGATTTTTGTACGTATAAGAGTTTTTTGAAAAACAGTTATTAAGTCGGCTAATACATCGATAACAAGCGAAAAACTAATTATTAGAATTTTTTTCTGTCTGTCTGTCTCTTAATTTGTATTGTATTAAATTCTTTTTTTTTTTTTTTTTTTTATGTAAGAAGATAGCAAACAAGCAGATGGGTCTCCTGATGGAAAGAGTCAACCATCGCCTATAGACACCAAAGGTGTTAATGGTGCGTTGCTATCTTGTGACGAGGTCTAATGCCACATGCATAAGTTTACCGGCTACCTTACCCTCCAAACCGGAACACGACAGTGACAAGCACTGACGCTATTGCGGCAGGAATAGGTAAGGCGGTGGTACCAGACCCGGGCGAGACAATGCAGAACTCTACCACCTAGTGTTCTTCAAAAAATAATGAAATTTAGTATGGTGATTGGTGATAGCTAAGAGCCTGGAGCAACATATAGGATACTTTTTATTCCAAAATTCGGCAACGTTCCCGTAGGATAGGAGATGAAAATCAAAACACATATTTAGCTTTAATTCATTAACCTGTAGTCCGAAACCCTTTATTATTTTTGGTTCGAAAGGAGATACTATAAAGATTGCCTTTAAAAATTTTAAGTTCATCAGTTTTGTAATTCAGAAGTTACAAACATCACAAGTTTCAAACGTTTCCGTTTGACAAATCCAGTTAAACGTGAAATCGGGAACGTATAAAAACCTTCGAACGTACGGCTCATTACAAGTTAGAGTGAGTATTTCATGGTGTTTGTTTAATGACTATAACCTTGGAGAATCAGTTTTATAATATATACTTACCCATTTTTAGTAAATGTTATAATTGCAATTTTACTAGCTTTTAAGATAGTAAAAAAAAAGTATCTTCACGTCCGTATCCCCGAAGGGGGTAGGCAGAGGTACAATAAGTGCACCCACGATTAGCCGAAGATACTTGGTCCCACAAATGTGATAGGTGGCAAAATTGCAGTTATAACATTATCCGTAAAATTGCAGTTATGACTTTTTAAGTTACAACATTACAAAACTACTACTTTTAAATCAGCGAAATACGTCGATGTTTTAAATACGTAAAATATGTGTACAACGTAAGCCTAAAGTCTTGATCTATTATATGGCCAAAAACATTTTATTTATCTATTCTACACATATAATAAAAGAGTAGAAAAGTGATTTCTGTTAATTAAAAGTTTTTTGAAAAATATTAATTGGGGTCGGTTAAGATATCGATAACACAAGAGACAAAAACTAATTAATAAAATTTTTCTCTGTCTGTCTGTTAATTTATGCGTCCATCACGCAAAATCGACTGGACAGCAATTAATGAAATTTGGAATGGCGATAGCCGAGAGTTTGGAGCAACGTATAGGGGAGTTTTTATCCTGGATTTAGTTTTCGTTGCAAAAATAGAAAAATAATTCAATTAAAATAAGCATTACTTGCATGTTAAGTAGTAATATTTATAATAATTAACACGCACGTTCTGTATATGTCTAGATATGTGCACAAAAATTGTATTTTTATTAAATTTAATTAAAAAAAGCACGAAATTTTCTCACCTATCTGTGTTGCGTAGGACTCGACATATGTACTATATGTACTATATATAGACTAGATGGTGCTGATAACAATATACTGTGGTATAGAGAATAAATTACTATTTATTAAAGAAAACTGTATGTATTAAATGACAATAATCTGTTCATGAATTACACTAATTAATAATATATCGTAAATCACATTTTATCAAAGACGTAAAAATAAAAAATAAAAACTGCTTAGGAAACTAAAGGACACATGACGCGTAATAAAATAATCACAATTTCGTTTCGATATGACTTATCCATTATGACGATCTATAGTAAGTTTCTTTCTACTGGCCACTTTCTACAGGTCCGATTTGCTAAAAATTATTTTTGTGTTGGATAATCCATTTATCGAGGATGGCTACAGTTTGATTTTGTAGTAATTTTCATGATGATAGTATGTCGTATATGTATGTGTTTATAAATGTGTGTAAAGGGGCCGTCTATTAATCACGTGAGGCTCAAAAGGGGGGGGGGGGGGGGTAAAAAAAATCACGAAATACCACAAGGGGGAGGGGGGTGCAGTGATATATCACGAGTATATATTTGCAAGATACTTATCCAGTTGTTGGTTTTGAAGAAAGTCTTGCTAATTCGTGGTCCGAGGCACTGTACATTATTGTTCCTGTATTAGTACAAAAAACTTTTTCGCATTCCTTTTATTATTCTTATGTCAGCCAAAAACAACCTGCAACCTTTCTTTCTTCCTCTGGGCGTTTTTATTGTAGTCTTTAATTTTCTATAATAAAATTAGATGAAACTTATACCTGTATTTCCTAAATATTAAAAAAAAAATAAGATTCTTTTTAGGTACTAAAAAATACACGTAATATAGTGGATGGGGGGAGGGGGGTAGTCTTAAACATCACCATATATCACCAAGGGGGAGGGGGAGTTTAAATTTCTCACAACGTTTGAACGGCCTGACCAACTGAAACGCGGTTGACGGCATTTGATTTTGTTTTAGAAAACTTAGGCGTCCTGAAAAATTAAACTGATTAAATTAAAAATAAGTCGCTGAAACATTCAAGTTTCTGAAACATTCAGTTTTTTAAATAACTTTTAGACAAACGCGTGCTCCGATTGATTAAATCTAATCAACTGTTTTTCTAAAGAAAATGCGTTGAATGCCGCAAATTGAATCAAAATCGTTTAATTTGTTTTGGAATTATCGTTGACGAAAATTTTTGAAGAAAGCATTTTTGGCATAGCTTGGATATTTTTTAAGTAATTGAGTTTCAACCTTCTGCATTTTTAGTACTCAAAAACTGAAAACTTAAAATAAAAATAGAATGCCGACTGAAATATCAAAATTGAATCAAGTATTTAAGAGTTATAACTTTTCGAATATTAAAATAGAGTTGTTTTCAACAACTTACTTCAGAATATCACAATAAACTTTAGACCGACCGATTTTACCGATTGTTAAAAATATTTAGCCAGTATCATACTTTTTATCGGCGTCGGGAAGTGACGACCCCATCGCCCGCCGGAGGGATAATATTCTTTAGTTAACATGTTCTAATATTTCTATTCCAGGGCGATTGCGCCAGGAATTGCAGCCATTATGATTACTCCAATCATAAATAGTCCCGGTCTCTACTTTGACCCTTTAGGTATTATCAAGTATTACAATACTTATTGGAATATTTTAACCTTTTCGGAAACCTCTTACATAGAACCTCATTTAACAAACTTGAGGAAGATACTAGATTCATCAAAAGAGATTTGCGGTAAACATATATCTACAAAATTACAAACTGATTGTTTTAATATTTTAAATCCGCTAGATAACATGTTTATAAACATTGAGAATCAGCTAATGTCTCTTTCGCATATAAGTAATAACAAAACTAGATCCAAAAGATCAGCTTGGTTTGGCATTGGTGGCCCAATTCTTAAGCAATTATTCGGTTCCCTAGACGAAGATGATGCTAAGACATTTACTGACGCTATAAATGCTGTTCAAGATGACCAAAAACACTTGGCATCTTTAATGAAAAATAACATTCACGTTATTACTTCTACTATCTCTACATTTAATAATTCTATCTCAAAACTTAATGATAATGAGCAAACTTTAAATAATAATATGAATAAGTTAAATATAATATTAGATGCTATTTCAGAAAATAATAATAAGTTAGAAGTAAGTTCACATCTCGCTATGACTTTCAGTGCCTTAGAAAGTTCCCTGACGATTCTTAGTACTAATTTAAATAATCTTATTGACGCTATTTTATTTGGTAAACTCAATATTGTACACCCTTCTATTCTAAGTCCTAGACAGCTATATAAAGAATTTATGTCCAATAATATTGTAAAAAACTTTCCTATACCCGTAACTTTAGATAATGCTCATTTACTTTTAGATATATCGGAAATATCCTCTTACTTTGTTGATTCTAAACTAATTTTTGTTATAAGAATTACTCTAGCTCTTTTAACTGAATATAATTTATATCACGTATATGCTCTACCTACATTTCATGATGCTTCCAATTTAAAGTCATTTGCCATGATACATCCTACGGCCAAATACCTATCTATGACGGAGGACAAATTAACATATTCAGTACTAGATGACTTAAGTGAGTGCAAAGTGTTAAAAAGTGATATACATTTGTGCAAACTAGAAAACATTCATTCCAGTGCATCTAATCCTATTTGTGAAACTATTATTTTAAGTGAACATGTCAATAACATCCCTAAATCATGTGATTATAAAATTGTCATCGGTGATGTTGACATCTGGCAAAAAATAACCAATAATAGATGGATTTATGTACAATCCAATATCACTAAGCTAACAATTAATTGTAATAATGAAATTCAGGATTATGATATCACAGGAACGGGAATTTTAACGTTACCCAAGAATTGCAAAGCTTATCACAAACTTCTACAATTTATTCCATCCTCTGATGTCATAACTCAAATATATATTCCAAACCCTACTTTTAATATTATTGATGATGATTGTTGTACAAAGAAAAAATTCAATAACTCATATTCTCATTTGTCACCAATTAAATTATCTCATATAAATTTAGAACAATTGCAATATGCTTCGCATAAATTGAATCAATTTAATGACGAATTAACTAAAATCGAAAACCAACCTTACCATATTAAATATAATTATTATTTCAGTATCTTTACAACTATAGTATCTGTCTCTGTTTTATGTTTTGTAATATATAAGTTATATAAATGTTTGTGTCCTCGTAGGAACTGTTGTGTTCAAATTTATAATTCCTGTTATAATACTCCTAGAACTACTGTCCGTACTAGGACAGACTTTGAACTAAAAGAAATAAATAGTGACACTAATAGCACCAATAGCTCTCCGACTAGCCCAAGGAGACAGCTTGATCTCTCAAACTTCTCTGCTCGGGGCATATCGAACAGACATCGAAAGGCACCCTCTACCACGCTCCACGTGGATTATATACTAATATTAGGGGTCTTCACTCAAACCTAAATGCCGTCCACTACCACCTTGAGACGGCTAAGCCGGCTCTGTTCTTTTTAACTGAGACGCAGGTATCTTCTCCGGCTGACACCTCATATCTCTCCTACCCGGGGTACAAATTCGAGCATTCATTTGTACCCCGGGCGGGAGTTTGTGCTTATGTCAGAGAGGATATCTGCTCTCGACGTCTCAGCAGCATTGAAGGCTATAGGGACCTATCCATCCTCTGGCTGCGTGTAGACTGCGACGACCATCCCCGCATCTATGTGTGCCTCTACAGGTCCCATAGCGGAAATGCTGAAGTCGACAGGCTCGTTGAGCACCTTCAAACGACTGTAGATTCCGTGTTGCAACAGACCCCCTCCGCTGAGATCGTGATCTTAGGCGATTTTAATGCCCACCACGCCGAATGGCTGCGTTCACGCACTACTGATCATGAGGGGAGGTCTGTTCACGATTTTGCCTTGGCATATGGTCTAACACAATTGATAGCCACGCCTACGCGAATTCCCGATGTGGACGATCATACGCCTTCACTGATGGACCTTCTGCTGACCTCCCATCCGGACAATTATCAGGTATCTGTGAACGTCCCTCTTGGTACGGTCAGACCACTGCCTGATCCGGAGTAAAGTGCCGGTTACGCGCCTATCACGGCCTCCTTTTGCAGGCTGTCGTCGCGTTTGGCACTATAGGTCAGCAGATTGGGATGGGATGCGGTCTTTTTTTGCGTCCTACCCATGGGGGCGGATGTGCTTCTCGCTGGGTGATCCGAGTGTCATCGCTGACTCTATCTCTCTCTAAAACTCGTGCGTTCTGGTCTCTCGCCAAGGCTGTCTTGGGGAATTTCACACAGCCCTCTCTTCCACCCTTACACGGAGATGGTGACTCTCTGGCCCATACCGCAAGGGAGAAGGCCGATCTTTTGGGCTCGTTCTTTGCGGCCAACTCGACTCTGGACGACCAAGGAAATGCACCGCCTACCATCCCGCAGTGCTATAGTTCTATGACGGAATTAAAATTCTTGCAGTCTTCCGTACGTAAAGCACTTTTTTCCTTGGACGTCCATAAGTCGAGTGGACCGGATGGCATCCCTCCGATTGTACTTAAATCATGTGCTCCAGAGCTGGCGCCGGTACTAACACGCCTATTCCGGCTCTCCTACTCACTCGGCGTAGTACCGATTTCATGGAAGACAGCTTTAGTGCATCCCATCCCTAAAAAAGGAGATCGCTCTAATCCGTCTAACTATCGGCCGATAGCCATAACCTCCTTGTTCTCCAAAATTATGGAGACAATCATCAACTCGCAGCTCCTCAAGTATTTAGAAGAGCACCAGCTGATTAGCGACCGCCAGTACGGTTTCCGTCGTGGCCGCTCAGCTGGTGATCTTCTTGTATACTTAACACATCGGTGGGCGGAAGCAGTTGAGTCCAAGGGGGAGGCATTGGCAGTTAGTTTGGACATAGCGAAGGCCTTTGATAGGGTATGGCACAAAGCGCTTCTGGCGAAGCTGCCTTCCTATGGGCTTTCCGAGAAATTATGCAAGTGGATCACCAGTTTTTTGGCTGATCGGAGCATCAAGGTCGTAGTTGACGGTGCGTGCTCTGACCTTAAATCTATCAATGCTGGTGTTCCACAAGGCTGCGTGCTATCACCGACACTGTTCCTTCTGCATATCAATGACATGATGCGAATTCGCAACATACATTGCTATGCAGATGACAGTACTGGTGATGCTACATACTCCGGCCGCAGGGGTATTTCTCGGGAACACGTTGAAGAGAGCCGAAACAAGCTTGTGTCCGAAGTTGAGAATCGACTAACCGATGTCTCGGAATGGGGTCGTCAAAACCTGGTCACTTTTAACCCCAAAAAGACACAGCTTTGCGTGTTTTCCGCTAAAAGGACACCCTTTGTCGTATCACCTCGATTTGGGGATACTCTCCTGACAGTCTTAGCTAGTATCGGGATTCTGGGAGTCGACACATCGAATTACGTTCAGTTTCGCGGTCATTTGGAAGGTAAGGCTAAACTAGCTTCCAAAAAGCTCGGTGTGCTCAGCAGAGCGAGGCAGTACTTTTTGCCGGCCCATCGCCTTCAACTTTATAAGGCTCAAATTCGGTCCCACATGGAGTACTGTTCTCATCTCTGGGCCGGAGCTCCTCAGTACCAGCTCCTTCCTCTTGATCGCATTCAGCGTAGAGCGGTTCGAATCGTTGACGACCTGGCTATTTCGAAACGGCTCGACTCTGGCATTGCGCAGAGATGTTGGCTCACTCTGTGTCTTCTATCGTATCTTTCATGGAGAGTGTTCCGACGAGTTATTTGGATTAATTCCTGCCGCCGAATTCCATCATCGGACATCGCGTCAAAATTTGAGATTCCATCCTCACCATCTCGATGTCTGGAAATCCACAACTGTGCGTTTCTCTCGACACTTTTTGCCTAGCACTACTTTGTTGTGGAACCAATTACCGGCAGGGGTATTTCCAAACGGTTAAGACTTGGGGGCCTTCAAGAAAAGAGCTTACTCATTCTTAAAAGGCCGGCAACGCAACTGCAAGACCTTTGGTATTGTGGATGTCTATGGGCGGCGGTGATCACTTACCATCAGGTGCACCTCCTGCTCGTTTGCCCCCTCTTCTAAAAAAAAAAAAAACAGTATCATTCTTTTTTTTCAGCAATTTTTTTTTGACATTACTTCGAAATTTTTCAACAAATCGATTTGGTAATCATGGCGACATCATATTAATCTGAGTTTAAAAAATGCTTTGAATGCCAATCGAATAATCAAAATCAAACATCGCGTTAAATGCTTACAGCTTTTCAGAAATTAAAATGTTACCGTTTTCAACAAACGCAGGTTTTTTTACCTCTTCAAGTTCAAAACTCCAAGCTTAGGTTCATTGTTTAATGCTTTATTGTTTGAATACCTCAACTTAGCGGGAAGTTCTGGGATGAACTGCAGAGTCAACTGATTTACAATTTTTTACTATAGTTTAACTCTTACTGTACATCTACCATGAGTTTTTAACTATCGTTCTCGCTAGCGACGGTGACAAATTTTTGTATGGAAAACTGTGCAGCGCCACTGGCGGTCACTTGAAGAACTAAAATCGATACCATGAGTCAATGCGTAAAAAACCTATCGAATTCATAACTCTAGCGAGTCAAGTATTCTAGTTGTTGACATACAAATTCCGTACCATGAGTCACAAATTTGACAGACGACAGTGAGAAATACCGTATCGAGGCAAGTTAACTGTTTCACTTGCAAATTACAGCGTGAAAACATTACGATCCCATAGTGTTTTGATATTTAAAGTTATATTTTGAAAAAAAATAATGTCCGGAAGGAATTATTTGGCGTGGAACATGTTAATGGCAGCAGCGTATGAAGACGAAAGAAAGGAACAAGGGAACTTTCAAGCTACTTTGAGAATGATTATTGGAAATCCTCTTGAAAATATTAGTGAAAATAGTTTTATAAAAGAATACAGGCTCAGTAAAGAAGCTTTCGAGGATTTGTGGAAGTTGCTATGTGATCACACGGATTTGAAATCCACACAAAGAGTCTCATTGCAAGAAAAGGTAACAACTTACAAACTTCTTTTTGTTTGTAGGACATATTAAGTTTGATTTTAGGTCATAAAGTTATCAATCAAAACGTACTACAACCCTTGGATTTGCAGGTTTTATGTGCATTACTATTTTATGCACACGGCAGTTACCAGCGTGTCACTGGCAAGGCACACCATTTTTCGCAAGAAGCGATGAGTGTTTATATTGATGAAGTAACTGCTGCATTAAACCATCCCAACATTGTTAAGAAATTTATAAAATTCCCAATGACAAGGGAAGAAAGGGATAATATTAAACAAAGTTTCTTCAGTAAGCATAGAATGCCAGGACTGATAGGATGCATCGATGGCAGCCACTTTACAATATTTACCCCCCGTAAAGAAGAAGAGCATCTATACTTTTGTAGAAAAAACTATCACTCAATGAATGTGCAAATGGTATTATTTTACTTGCTTATTATACGTATTTTGTATTCAATTAGGTATGAGTAAAATTTAAAAAAAATAATCTTTTAGATTTGTGACTCAAACTGTTTAATTTTATCCATTAATGCTAAATTCGGAGGGTCCACCCATGACTCCTTTATATGGGAATATAGCAGCATTAACAGCTATATGCAATCTTTGCACAGGCAAAATGAAATTGTTTGGCTTTTGGGTGAGTTATAATTGTATTGAGTCTGAGTTAATCAGCTTTAAATTTATTTATTTTCTTAATCTTTATAACTAATATATATTTTTATTGTTCAACAGGTGATTCTGGTTATCCTCTAAGGCCATGGTTGATGACTCCCTATTTAGACCCAGCTCGAAACTCAATGGAGGAAAATTTCAACACTATACACAGTTCTGCCAGAGTTCTTATTGAAAATACTTTTGGGCGACTGAAAAATCGCTGGCGTTGTGTATATAGAGATAGGACATTACATTATCAGCCAGAAAAATGCTCACGCATAATTATTGCATGTTGTGTTTTACATAATATTGCATTAAAATATAATATTCCTGACCCTGACGATGACTCTGCTCATGCTGGTCAACACCAAGATCATATCCAAGGTACTTTCAATAAATTAAAAGTGAAAATAAGATCAATAATATGCAACAAATTAATTTATTGTTTGAACTTTTTACAGAACCACTTGAACGCCATGAGGTGGTGGCAGAATACGAAGGTGGAAATGATTTATTAATGGGTAGAGTATTACGGGATCAAATAGCTAGGAGACTTGCTCAAAGATAAATATAGTCTCACTTATTATGAACGAGCTGTTGCCCACGACTTCGTCCATGCGTACTTTGTTTACTCCGCACAGCACCTCCCCCGTAGGTGATAGCGTGATAATATGTAGCCTATATGTTGACCCGACCTGTTAGTAATATTCATGCAAAATTTGAAGTAAATCCATGCAGTACATTTTGAGTTTACCCCGGACATACATACAGACAAACAGATAAACAGACAAACAGATAAACAGACAAAAATTCCAAAAACTATATTTTTTGCTTCGATATCGATTGTAGATCATGCCCCAAGTATTCTTAAAAAAAAAATATTCAATGTACAGTTTTGACTTTCCTACGATTTTATTATATGTATATAGATAAGTTAAACTTTTAAAATACTTTGTATCTTATTTTATACTTCTAATACAGGAATGTGGTATCATTACTTTGTACAAACACACACACACACACACACACACACACACACACACACACACACATATATATATATATATACACATACACACACATATACATATATACACACATATATCCAATAACAGTACTTATATTTGTACTCATCTAATACTAATGTATAAATGTATAAAGAGGAAAGATTTGTATGTTACTTACATACAAATGCTACATTATCACTGATTAAAATAGGCTATTTTCTATATTTGTATGACTATACGTTTATCACAATATGTTTAAAAAATAAATGTCCACCCGTGCGAAGCCGGGACGAGCCGCTAGTAGCGAATATAGGCAAATAAAGTTATAGATTGTTGTAGGTACATACAAGTAGTTCTTAATAATTTGTTCTAAATTTATAACTATTAAATTTAGAACAAACTATTATTTAAACCTAATGCATATTTTGTAGTATCAATGAAAATTGGCAGAAGTAATCTGATCAACTTTAGAATTAATTTTGTTTTTAAATGAGGAAAATCATATAGGTTTCAAAATAATATAAAGTATTTTAAAATGAAAAATGATAGGAAACTAATCGACACCGTCAGGTTTTAGGTTGTTAAAAAGCTTCCAAACAATGCCATTGCAAGGATCATTTTGTCCCTGTCCAAGTCCAAGCCAACCAGACCTCACAGCATGAGGAAATTAAACCAAATTACCTTACCTTAGATTTTATCTATCTTATAGTTGAGTTAAAATTGTGCTTGATCGATAACACAACTCTTACCTTAATAATAATTTTCAAAAAATATTTTATGTATTCATTTATTTTATTTGGCACGCAATATATGTCACAAACAAAACTATATTATCATAATTATATAAACATAAAAAAAAGAAGACGCGAACTGGTTTGTAACATACCTAGCTTAAGTGCGCACAGCAAAAATATCTTTTTAAATTTCGCTGAAAGCCGCTATGGACCGAATGAGACGTGACAACGTCTTATAATTCGATAGAGCTGGCTGCACGCACGAAAAAACATGACTCATGCGGCGTTACCTCGCTCTGAGGCGTTCCGTAAATGCTACCATTCCATTGTATACGTTGTCACGTTCAACTATCGTCTGTAAACCAACTTTACAGACAACCGATTTTAAGTAGAAAAGCTGACTAAATTTTTTTTATGGAAAAGGGGGCAAACGGACAGGAGGCTCACCTGATGGTAAGTAATTACCACCGCCCATGGACAACCACATTATCAGAAGATTTGCAGTTGCATTGCCGGCCTTTTAAGAAAGAGTAGGCTCTTTTCTTGAAGGTCTCTAAGTTGTATCTGCTTGGGAAAACCTCCGCCGGTAATTCGTTTCACAGAGGAAAAGTGCGGAGAAAAAAGTGCCTCGAGAATCGTACAGTTGTAGATTTCCAGACATGAGATGGTGAGGATGAAAGTTTGAATTTAGTCGCGATGTCCGATGGCGAAATTTTGCGGCAGAAATTAATCCAAACAGTTCTTCGGAACACTCTCTATGATAAATTCGGTAGAAGGTGCCGAGCGAAGCCACGTCTCTACGTAATGCCAAAAAATCAAGCCGATCAGAAACAGTCGTGTTATTGACCATTCGAGTCGCTCTACGTTGAATGCGGTCAAAAGGAAGGAGCTGGTACTGAGGATCACCCGCCTACAAGTGAGATTAGTACTTCATATGAGGCTGAATTTGCGCCTTATAAAGTTGTAAACGATGGGACGGCGTGAAGTACTGCCTGGTCCCGCTGAGTACACCCAGCTTTTTTGAGGCTTATTTGGCTTTGCCTTCCAAGTGACCACAGAACTGAACATTGCTCGATATGTCAACTACAAGAATTTCAAGAGTGGCTGTGGCTGTTAGGGAAGTATTTTCGAAGCGAGAAAATACGATAAAGGGAGATTTCTTAGTGGAAAACGGGCAAACTTGTGTCTTCTTGGGGTTAAAATTGACTAAGTTTAGTCGACCCCACTTTGGGGCTGCAGAAAGTTGTTTTCGATATCCGACACAAGTTTGATCCGGCACTCGTTGACGTATGGTTGAGAAACCCCGCTGTGGGCAGAGTACAAAGCATCACCCGTACTATCGTCCGCATTGCAATGAATGTTGCTTGATTGCAACCTGTCATTGGTATGCAAAAGTAACAGTGCACACAGCCCTGAGGAACACCAGCATCGACGGGTTTAAGGTAAGAGCATGTCCCATAAACAACTACCTTGATGCTCCGAACTGCAAAAAACTGGTGATCCACTTGCACAATTTCACAGGAAGCCCATAAAAAGGGAGCTTGGAGAGAAGTGCTTTCTAGATACGGGGTCAATGCTTAATGTTATGTCTAAACGTGACTTTATTAAACTAGGCCTCTCTTTAGATGTACTTAAACCATTTAACAAAAGTGTGCATTCTTTTACTGGTAATATTATTCCAATTATGGGAATATGTGAACATATTCCCATAATTGGAATATGTGAAAAGTAACATACAATACTAATGTTTTTCCTTTGTCGGTGGTCATAACAGATTTAAGTTGTCAAAATGTTTTAGGATTAAATAGTTGTGTTGCTTTAGGCTTTATTAACTGTGTAAATTCAATCAAAATTACAAATAAGTATAATGATCTTTTTAAGGGCCTAGGAAAGCTTCCCGGTACATACAGGATAAGTTTAAATAATAATATACAACCTGTTGTTTGTCCCGTTAGGAAAGTTCCTTTCAGTTTACGTAATAAATTATTGACGCAACTACAGCGAATGGAAATTTAGGTGTTATTCGTAAGGTTTCACATCCTACAGACTGGGTAAATGCTATAGTAGTAGTGGCCAAAAAAAATCCGCGACCTCTGAACCGCGCGATACGCCGCGCCCACTACGCGTTGCCTACTGTGACTGAAGTTGCCGTTAAGCTACGCGGTGCTTGTTATTTTAGTGTATTAGATACTAGATCTTCATTTTGGATGGTCCAAATTGATGATTATAGTGCGGATTTGTGTACATTTGGTACTCCATTTGGTAGATACCAATTTTTGCGCCTACCATTTGGGATTAATTGTGCCACAGAAGTTTTTCATGCCAAAATAAGGCAATATTTTGAAGAACTGCAGGGCGTTGAGTCCTTTGCCCATGATATTATAGTTTGGGGCCGTTCCAAAGAGGAACATGACATAAGATTGGAAAAGTTGTTACAAACATCAAGGGAAATTGGCATTAGGTATAATCGGGATAAGTGTAAATTTGCAGTTAGTGAGATTGTGCATTTAGGGCACAAATTCGATAAAGATGGTATGCGCCCTGACCCAGAGAAAACAAAAGCTATTTTAAATATGCCTTATCCGACTGACCGGAAAGCTTTAGATAGGATTCTTGGAATGATTAATTATTTATCTAAATTTATACCTAATTATTCAGAGTCAGTAATAGTGTTCCGTAATTTATTAAAAAAGAATTCCGAGTGGATTTGGGACGTACAGCATTCTGAAGCTGTGGATAATTAAGGCGATAACATACGCCAAACTACGAAATATACTTCTCTTTGAAAATAACGCATCAAATAACTTGAATCGCACTATGACGTGTTAGGTAATTTGGAACACAATATATTGTGTAACTAGCTGTTGCCTGCGACTTCGTCCGCGCGGACTTCGTTTACTCCGCACAGCTCCAACCCCGTAGGTGATAGCGTGATAATATGTAGCCTAAGCCTATAATTTATATGTTGACCCGATCTGTTAGTAATATTCATGCAAAATTTGAAGTAAATCCATGCGGTACTTTTTGAGTTTTTCCCGGACATACATACAGACAAACATAAACAGACAAAAAATCTAAAAACTATACTTTGGACTTCGATATCGATTGTAGATCACGCCCCAAGTATTCTTTTAAAAAATATTCAATGTACAGTTTTGATTTTCCTACGATTTTATTATATGTATAGATATTATGTTTAGAGGAAATCGTATCCATGAGAATTTTTGGAGAAAAAAAAAATTAGGTTGTGGTTCTATATTGATCCTAAATTGGTTCTATATTATGGTTAATTTCATAAGTATGTCGTAAATTTAGGTTTTGGGTCGTATATTATATCAGTGAACGTCGAACGAGACGAGCTCCATCTAATATCTATCTATACATATAATAAAAGAGTAGAAAAGTGATTTTTGTACGTATAAGAGTTTTTTGAAAAACAGTAATTAAGTCGATTAATATATCGATAACAAGCGAAAAACTAGTTATTAGAATTTTTTTCTGTCTGTCTGTCTCTTAATTTATGTTGTATTAAATTCTTTAAAAAATAATGAAATTTTGTATGGTGAATGGTGATAGCTAAGAGCCTGGAGCAACATATAGGATACTTTTTATTCCAAAATTCGGCAACGTTCCCGCAGGATAGGAGATGAAAATCAAAACACATATTTAGCTTTAATTCATTAACCTGTAGTCCGAAACCCTTTATTATTTCTGGTTCGAAGTTTAAGGTCATCAGTTTTGTAATTCAGAAGTTACAGACATCACAAGTTTCCGTTTGACAAATCCAGTTAAACGTGACATCGGGCATGTATGTAGACCTTTTATGTAGACCTTCGAACGTACGGCTCATTACAAGTTAGAGTGAGTATTTCATGGTGTTTGTTTAATGACTATAACCTTGGAGAATCATTTTTATAATATAAACTTACCCATTTTTAGTAAATGTTATAATTGCAATTTTACTAGCTTTTAAGATAGTAAAATTTCAAAGATTTCAAAGATTTCAAAGATTTATTGAACATATAAACAATAATGCACAAATACAAATTGTTCGTAAATAATTGCTATAGTTAAAACTGTGACGCAGCCATTTACGCCCACCTCTGGACAATGAGGAAATATGTTCTCCTTACTGAACTATTACAATTAGTTTTACTGTTATAATACATTTTATACAAATAATAATTACACACACATTTGTATTACATAATTAAAATTAGAATTTAAGAAGTTAATACCCTCCAATTATAATATATGTATGTGTATATCTACATGTGTGTATGTGTGTGTTTGTTTGTGAATGTAGTGTGTGTGTATGTGTGTGTGTGTGTATGTGTGTGTGTGTGTGTGTGTGTGTTTGTGTTTGTGAATGTATATGTACTGTCATTTCCCCGCTACAAGTGTTAGGTTTTATTTAATAGAGCAAGATTTTCCCTGAAATTATATTTAATAGACAAAATTATTGTTTTAACTGGTATCCCCAAACGTGGGGATGACAGTTAGAACTTGTTAAAGATATGGCAGATGGACGACGACGCTCGAAAGAGCAAGTCGTGCCGAACAGTTGGCCTCCAGTAAACTGTAAAAGTAACAGTATTAAGATCATTCTTGAGCGTGCATAAGTAATTTAAGGTAATGTATTTTATTAAGATATATTTAGAAAAATAAGGTTGTTACTTGTTAGTTGTTAGTGATAATAGCAATGTGAAAAGAAATATAAATGTAATATAATTGATTACGTGGTTTAATTAGTAAAGGTAGTTCCTAACATTTAAAGAAAGGGCCGTTGTCCATGTGAAATAGCACATCGTGTTAGCATATTAATCGCCAAATGTAGGGTATTCCTTAAATATCAGAAGTGGGATTACCCACAGCCTCAAATTTGTATAAATTAAAGGTTCAATTAAATAACTAGATTACCAATATTAATTGTGACATATATATAAAGTATATAATATAAAATGTAACATTCTCATATCGATTTTATATTTCGTAAGTCTCATTTTTATACATTTTTCTTGGTTAGTAAAAAAATAAAAAGATTTTATGAATATTGTAATATCAATTTTTTAACTGTAATTTCTCAGTATATATTGGAAAACTTGATGTATGTACGTAAAAATATTTGCTTATTTAAAAAGAACATTGATATTCACTCCCATCTTGCTGTGCATGTATCTCGACTCCACAGAATGAGCAACTCTTTTATGGGTGGGTAGGCAAAGTGTACGCTTTTACAATACGCTGCCTGACGCCGTTAGAGATTTATCAGTTGACAATTTCAAAAAAAAATGTGTTAAAACAAAATTGTGAAAAAAAAAGGTTACTAGAAAATATCTGAATATCTAGATAACAGGAAGCATGGGATTTATATTTACTGTAACAATCAGATACTTACAAATTAAACATTTTGTAATATCTTACAAAAAAAAGATACGAATAAATGACAAGCCCGCTGAGTTTCTTCCGCCAGATCTTCTTGTAATAGTGCGGCCGTGTTTCCGATCCGGCAGTATAGTCAAAATGGCTTGTAAAAGGTTTTATTTAAAAAAAGTATTTCTGATTTCTAGACTTATTATAATTTCGCACACCGGCATTACCGGTAGACTATGGTGATTTAGAAATTTGTAACACTTTTGTAACCGATCTTTATAAAAAAAAAAAGTATTCTATTCATCTATATTCTATTAAATCACCAAGTATTTCTTTAAAATCGATATAATTTACTATTTAGTTGTTGGAAGTCAATTTATTTTCTTCCGATCCTTTCGATCCGGCAGTAGAGTCAAAATGGCTTGTAAAAGGTTTTATTTAAAAAAGTATTTTTGACTTCTAGACTTATATTATAATTTCGCACACCGGCATTACCGGTAGACTATGGTGATTTAGAAATTTGTAACACTTTTGTAACCGATTTTTATGAAAGAAATATTCTATTCTATATTCTATTAAATCGCCAAGTATTGCTTTAAAACTGATATAAATTTACTATTTATGTAGTTGTTGGAAGTCAATTTATTTTCTTTCTTTTCTCCCTTTTTTTCCAATGGTCTTTAAAAATAACGTACGCTGATAGATATGTAGGTACGAAGAATATACTATGCTTTGCCGTTCTAAGTTTCAGATACCTGATGTGCAATAAAAAAAAATGAAAGATCACTCGTAACATAGGAGCGATCACGTGGTAACGAGAAAATGAAGGTGTTTAAAATGAAAATCGAGCCGCATAATGAGTGCCTTTGCCGTCAACGGAGCCTGTCTTCCTCGTGTAAGCAGAACGTCAATTACTACGGATATGACAGTGTACGAGTAGAGTCCATACCAGAGAGGTAACCTTAATTTGCCACTAAAAAAACTTTGATGCTTCAACAAGGAAGATTATTAGGAGACTTAGTTGAATTTCCCAACAAAATGGATGTGAAGCAGTGGACTACGAATAGAGGTGACGTTAGGAACACGTGTACCTTCAGATATTTTAATTCTCGAAATTAATACTTCAGTCAGTATCAGTAGGCAATCCGTCACCGCCTAGTATCCGTTTCTATGACCACCGCCTATATTACGTTTGAATTAAGATATTAAATGAATGTTTTTGTTTAAAGTTGAGAGGTTCCGTAGATTAGAATAATTTGATACAAAAGACAGAATTATGTTTATTCAGTTGGAGGGTAAACTAAAAAAATCACTCGGTTAAACCCAGAATAATTACATTTATTTTTGAGTAATCCTGTTTAACCTCGTATAGGGTAATAGTCATAGTTAGTCATAAATTTAAAATGTGTATTGATTTTAGTCCTGGGCCTGACGTGGTATTAATTACAGCTAAGACTGATCTTAGCTCAGAGTATAAAAGCTCAGTTGATTAATTAAATTCCTTATGTCTATTACAATATCTAACTCGGGGTAGCTATCTTTATGAGCCAAATTCAAAATCTGATGCAATCGATGATGTTTACATAGAATACGAAAAAAAAATTGAAATAATGGTACAGGCAAATTTTACTTTCTGTACATTAAAATGTTGTAAATATAGTTACAAAATTTATTTCTTGTGAGATTTATTAGTTGAAGGATAATTATAATATTTAAAATTTCTAACGGTAAACGACGGTCCTAAGTATTCTGTGAATTTTAAAGTTTTGTCTTAAAAGCAACTTCATCCGTGATTAAATTACAGTGCATACAATCTTTGTATTTATAGGTATATTTGTAGGTCTCGTTATTTTGTCTCCTTAATATAATTATGAAAATGGATGCCAGAAATGGATGAGATGACGAGCATGAATAGCCGTTTAGGTATTTGAAATACATCTTAGCTGAGCCACCACTATTGCTTATTTATGACCCGGCAGTACAAATTCAACTGCTTTTGGGATGGGAGTAAACTAGGCAACGATGGTATATTGCTACAGAGATTGCGTGATTTAAAGCCTTGCCATCTGGTGGTTTTCTTTAATGTTCAACATCTTATAAGAATAATATATACGAGTATACATAAATACATTTTTATTTGCAAGCGTTGGCAGATACTTATTAAAAAAAAACCCACAGTACATAGTATATGTGCTGGGTCTACTGTTGTCTCTCGTATAACAAGATGGTACGGCAACTTGTTACGAATGTCTGTGTGGTATAGGATATCAACCGGAAGTAAAGATGTATCGCGTAAACTCCTAGACAACCAATGTAATAACTACAATAGGTAAACGTTGTAGTTCGAACAATCTCTCCACCACTTATGTCATTAAAAACTGAAAATTTGGCTATTGGCCCCATTTCGAATTTCATAGGATTTGTGAAACCTCATATCCTTCAGATTTGACAGATAACAGATAGAAATAAAAATTAGTAGTTTATTATATAACAAATAATAGCATAATAAATAATTATATTAGACACAACGAGATAATATTAAGGAGATGAAGCTGTATAGGAAGGGAAAACTTCGTTGGATGAAATAAGAAATAAAAGTATTTTCGGAAATTCTGGCTCCATTCAATTTAAAACATTAGGAACATAATATTTCTCTGTAGTAAATGGAGCCAATATTTTAAGTTAAATCTCTAGCAGTATGTCGATGGAAACTTCTTGACGTACTATAACGGACATAAAAAAAAAGGAAAAATCTGCTTCCCAAGTAAGGACATTACATTTGTTTTTTTTTTAATTGATTTCTGCAACACACATCGACCAATTACAAAATTGTTGTAACCACATATGTGTAGGTACCGTGGCTAGTCTACTATTTAATCTCTTGCTATCCCACTATTTTAAAATTCGGTGTGGTGCAAAGCTGAAGTAACGATGAAAGGCATTCGGATTCTTCGGATTTATTCTATTAATTAATGCAAAATGTTTGCGAGATGTCGTTTTCTAATTTTCTTCTGATATGAAAATGAATGAAAAAGATTAGAGAATGGCTAAATTTTATAAGACATCAACTATTACTAAGTAAGAGGTTTTAGACAATTGCGATTGATGCATCAGAGTAAACACACGGGACTTCACAATTGAAACAGGGCTTTTCTCCTCGTTATAGCAAAAGAAGTGAAAAAAAAAAATCATGAAAACTATTTTCAACTAAAATGGCAAAAATAGGAGGGAATTCTTTATACGTTACATCGATCTCTTTCAAGTGTTAATAGATGATGCCAAGTTAAAGCTTAACATGTTATTATAAATTTGGTGAAAACGATTGTTTATTTCAATGGTAAAATAAAGTTAGCATTTAATGATTTTCTTTGAATTCATATTAAGTGAATAAGTAATCAATATAAGAATTAATTAATGGCTTTTAACAATGAAAGGTGAATATAAATTTTTTTTTGAAAATGTGACATGTTCGTGATTCGGGAGGATTACGATTAATATGATAAAACTTAAAATATGCAATGGTTACTGTCGTAAGACCCATCAGTATTATGGGGGGGTGGTTTATTTAATGTATATAATTGATATGTATGATACTATGGTTTGGTCGCGAGGCAGGAAGACTCGCGCTACTAACATAGACGGAGGAATTACATAATATACTTTGTAGTTCGGGAGAGTCACAATAGTATATTATGGTGAATGGAAAAAAAATTGGAATATAATTATTATTTAATTTATTTAGGAAAAATAAGTTTATAATGTAAAGTGGATACATGTATTACATAGTTATGAGGCCCTCAGCCTCAGACGTGAGGGTTTAAAATATTGTGATTGTATAACAAGAGAATAAGAGACACGGGTGAAATATTTTGTAGAGAGAATACTCATATTAGAAATAAATATATGATAGAATTTATATATTTACTTTTATTATAATATTGACCTTGACAGTTATGTATATTCAAGAATTTGCCAAAATTATCAAAGGAGATTCTGATCTATATTGTCTGGATTGTTTGAGATGTTCATTTGATGAGCATTGGTTATTTTAAAATTCTTTTACATCAAGAAATACCAGTAAAATGCCAGAACAAATTAGAAAAAGAAGAAAGTTGTTTAAACGCCAGTTTTGTAACATTAAATAATTTAGTGATTTAAATTATGATGTCCCTCTATCACTTTGAACTTAGTTACTCTTACATGGTTTACCGAGTCTGTTGTGACATAAAACTGTTACTAGAGAATACGAGGACCTTGAATTATAAAAAGGGACTATTTATTAATAAATTAAAATATTTTGCATAGTATAGATTTTTTTTTATTGGCTTCATTCCCAAATTATTTTATCACATTGTTAAACGATATTTTTTGTACATATATTAAAAAAAAATAATTAATTTAATTAACAATTAATAACGTATAGTTACATATTACCGCTATAAATCATATTGTTATTAGCGTATTAATAATATATGTAATTAAAATATCCGAAGCGTAAGTTTTTAAAGAGCTGAAATTTAATTAAAATATCTGGTTATTAAATTATATACTTGTTAAATTAAATTTATGAAAGAAAAAAATGTCTTTGTTTTAAATTCAAGTGTAGATCGATTTTAATTCTATATTGATTTAATTGTTAGGTGTACACCTGTTGCATGTAGATTTCCATGAGACAATATTTATAAACAATTATATTATATAATAGCTAAATGTACCATGTACTTAGTACATTAAACGATTACGGAAATTACTATGAACAGGAAGTCTTATAATACATTCTAATAAAATCGTAACGCAAAGATAATAAAGACGTACAACAACGCTCTACCTAAAAGTAAACATTTAGGGATGAAAATTCATTAAAAATATTTGGATGTATTAATCGAGTATTCTTTAATTCATGCAAAGAATATTCCTCATGTAAAAAGGGAAACAGAAAAGGAATTGTAAAAAAAGAACTATATGTGCATAGTATTAAAACATTAATTACTAATGATTCCGTTAAGTAGAATCAATTAGATAATATATTGTAGTAAACATTGTAAGCAAAAATAAAAATTTAAAAAAAATGGAATGGATGTGTTATGATATTTTAGATATTTTTTTAATTATTGATCAATCGTAATTGTTGATTAACTGCTATAATTTATTAGGTTTTTATGTATGGTTTTAGTTACTGGTAATTATCAGTATACAAAATACAAACTCGGTTTAAAACATTGTGATTACCATTCTTGTAAATAGCTCTGCTAATTAGATATCCATTGTATTGTATTAAAGTCAATATTAGCTTTAGGCAGATAAAAAAAAATGTTGAGCCAAGTGGTAGACACATTTAAAGATATTTTTAACTTGCATTTATTATAGTTCAATTATTATCATTCATTAATCAATTTTTATGATGTATTAGGTTTATATGTATGGTTTTAGGGTTAAGTGGCTAATAATTATTGGTACTTACCTATATGAATTTGTATAAAAATTGTTGCATTGAAAAACTACAATTAGCATTCCTGTAAATAGCTCTGCTAACTGTCAAAACGTAAATGTAGATATATTTAAAGATATTTTTCGCTTTACATTATAGTTCAATCGCAATTATTGACTAATTATTTGTTATAAGTAATATATTACGCCTATGTGTGTAATTAGTATTCTAGCAAATAGCTCTGCTAGGCTGCTATCCATTGTAATGTAAGTAAACATTAAGTAAGTAAGCAAATATTAAAAAAAAAGATGTAAGTGTACATATTTAAAAGTATTTTTCTTTTTACATTGTAGTTCCATTTAATTATTGATTAATTGTAATTACTAATTATTAGTTAAGGCTTACATGTATGTTTTTAGTCACTGGTAATTATTAGTAAACACATAACATAAAATAGCATGCCATCAATATATGGCGGAATATTGTAATTTTTTTTAACATTGTACGATCTGTAACAATTAAAATATTTCATGTAACATAAGAAAATAGATGTAAAATGAAAAAAACACTAAAGAGGCCAAGTGTTAGGTTTAAGTAAGAGAGCGTGCATGAGGACATGCACGAGGTCAGGATGGTCGAGTGTTAGGTTTTATTTAATAGAGCAAGATTTTCCCTGAAATTATATTTAATAGACAAAATTATTGTTTTAACTGGTATCCCCAAACGTGGGGATGACAGTTAGAACTTGTTAAAGATATGGCAGATGGACGACGACGCTCGAAAGAGCAAGTCGTGCCGAACAGTTGGCCTCCAGTAAACTGTAAAAGTAACAGTATTAAGATCATTCTTGAGCGTGCATAAGTAATTTAAGGTAATGTATTTTATTAAGATATATTTAGAAAAATAAGGTTGTTACTTGTTAGTTGTTAGTGATAATAGCAATGTGAAAAGAAATATAAATGTAATATAATTGATTACGTGGTTTAATTAGTAAAGGTAGTTCCTAACATTTAAAGAAAGGGCCGTTGTCCATGTGAAATAGCACATCGTGTTAGCATATTAATCGCCAAATGTAGGGTATTCCTTAAACAAGTATTTCGCATTCATTATATGTGAGAGTTTGAAGATATTTTGTGATTTTGGCTTTTACTTCCCAGTACGTGAACGGATAAATATTGATTATTTTGTTGACTGTATTATAAATCCTAGGTGCAATATAGTTATAGTGTCGTCTTGAAAGTGCTGTGCGCCCGGTATTCAATTTACAGATTCGACCAGATCGCCGAAGATAACACTAGTTTACACGGTTTTCATACCCCAGCTAAAAGTTATTATTTTATTATTCATTTGGGTAGAATTATCAAAAAAAAAAAAAAAAATATTCTGTCACGTCTGGTTCAAGAAATATTTATTTACTTAACGGGAATACATAATTTTGATATTAATATAAAATAAAATTAAAAATGACTAATTTTTGCCTTCTTTTTATAGTCATTTGAATCAGTTTCTCTTATAATGGACCAACAATAATCCCCTAACATGTTTTCATCCCAAAATCCTTGATGTCGATCTTCAAAAACCTTTAAGTCTTGGTGGAAACGTTCCCCTTGTTCGTCACTCATACTTCCTAAGTTTTCAGGGAAAAAATTCAGATGCGAGTGCAGGAAATGAATCTTCAATGACATGTTTACTCCCATCTGTTGAAAATTTTTCAATAAATCGGTAACAATTTCTTCATAATTTTCACTTTTTTTATTTCCCAAAAAATCTTCCACAACCATTTTAAATGACTTCCAAGCAGATTGTTCATTAACAGATAAAAGGCTTTCAAACTGAGAATCTTTCATAATTTTACGAATTTGTGGGCCAACAAATATACCCTCTTTCAGTTTTCCCTCTGTAATGTTTGGAAAGATTTTTTGTAAATACCGGAAAGCATCACTGTTTTTGTCAAGCGCCTTCACAAAATTTTTCATGAGTCCCAATTTGATGTGTACCCCCTTGGTAGAGTGATGTTACCGGGACAAACTGGATGTGGTAGATCTTTCGAATGTAAAATGGGCTTAGTAACAGACGGAACTTCAGCATATATAATACTTGCCTTATTTTTTTTATTATATCCCAATGTCTTCGTAACACAAAAGTAACAATCATTTTCATGATTACTAGGTTCTCTCCATAACATTGGTGAACCAAATGGAAGGTAAACGTTTTCTCCTGATGACCACTTGAGTAAGACGATTCTACAGCTTTCGCAAAACACATGAGGCACCCACTTTTTATCTTGATTTACAACAGGAAATCCAAAATAATGAAGATATGCACTTCTTAACGAATCTACAATGGGTCTTTTTTTTTTGAAAGTATAAACTGTCCACAAACATAACAAAAACGATCAGAACTTTGTTTACACTTTTTATTCGACATTTTCAATCAATCCAAAACAAGATAAATTGTCGTTTGAAGCGAACGAATAAACAATAAACTGTCGTCACCACGTTAGGTCGTTGAAAAAAAAAACATTTGACTGCAGGAAAAAATTGTGACGTGATAAAATATTTCTGCTCATACTTTTAGGTTTAAGGAAGGTAGATGAACATATTTATATACATTTATTTCGGGGTATAAAAAAAAGTTAAATTTTGTAAACTAGTGATAATTACTAAAAGGCAAGCAAAGGTGTTTTCGCAAGATTATTTTTTGAATAAACAACTGTCTTACAGTTAAAACGTTGGCGATTTTATAAAGTTCTGTAGTAGGGAAAAGGATAGGTTTCGATAGTATCACTTTTAGCACTGCCCTTTGAGCTCTTTCTATACGAAGTAGACTAGTTTTAACGGAGCCACCCCAGGCCGCTATGCAATAAGTGAGAATGGACTGAGCCAGAGAGAAGTATATAGTCTTTAGAGTCTTCTGATCAACAACTGCTCTAAGGTTTTTAAAAATGTATATTAATTTTCTGACTCTAGTCGTTGTTGCCTCAATCTGGTCCTTCCATGTCAACAGGTTGTCAACATATACTCCCAGATATTTAACACATGATGTGTAAGTCATTTCGGTGCAGGAGCATAGAGTATATCCGCTCGTGCACCTATGAGCCACTAAAGAAAATGGTTGACTCTGCAAATTTGAAGAATTAACAGCAAAAGTAGTGAAAACAGTTTTAGTTAAGTTAATAGTTAGTAAGTTACTATCTAACCATGAAATTACTGCCCTCATTGCAGTTTCAGCATAGTAGCGCACTTCTTGCCAAGATGCACCATGAATGAGTAGAGCAGTATCATCTGCATAGGCGAATATTTTAGTGTGGTTTAAGGTCAAGTTACACAAGTCATTGAAGTATATAAGAAATAAGGTAGGTCCGAGGACACTACCTTGAGGAACGCCACAGGTCAAAGGTAACGCGTCACTTGTGTAGGGCCGAATTAATACTCTTTGTTTTCGGTCGCGCAGATAGTTTTCGAAAATGTTAAGGACTACTCCCCGTACACCGATATGTTCCAGTTTATTTATAAGAATGGGCACAGAGACCGTATCGAATGCCTTGAAGAGATCTAAAAATATGCCAATGGTCTTAAGTTTGGAATTAGCATTGCTCACAATGGTATCCGTAAGTTGTAAAACCGCATCCTCTGTAGATTTCCCCTTTCGAAAGCCGTACTGATTGTTAGAAAGAATGGAAAAGGTGTCAAGGTAATTTATTAATCTGTTATTAAGATTTTTTTCTATTATTTTGGAAAGCGTTGTTAATACAGATATTGGGCGGTAGTTAGTGACACTGTGACTATCTCCATTTTTATGTATCGGGTGTACGAGAGCCTCTTTGAATACCATAGGAAAGACACCAGTGGAGAAACAAAGGTTAAAAACATGCACTATTACTGGTACTATATGATGACGAGCAGCTTTTAAAAGGAAAGAGGAGATGTTGTCCCAACCAGTAGCACACTGCCTCAGACCCATAATCAGATTCTCAACTTCTACATTATCCGTTTTAATCAGGGCCATAGAATTTAATGTCGAATTACTAGACGATGGTGTAGAGCAGTTATCACGTTTAGGTGCTATTTTAAACTTAGATGAAAGTACTTTGCCGATATTACTGTAATAATCATTAGCCAGATTCACGGCTTGTTCGGGTGTAGCAGCTGTCTGGAGTAACTCAGTAGACGTATTTATTTTAGCATTTAAATTAGTTAAGCTTTTAATTACTTTCCATGTAGCCTTAGGATTATTCTTAGCTTTTTGAAATTCGAACCGTTCATAATCTTGTTTAACACGTTTCAACAGATTCCTGCAAAAGTTTCTATATCGCGTATATATCAAAATAAAGACACTATAAAAATATCAACCTAAATTAAAACATTATGAAAATGGTAATATCGTTAAATAGTAAATTGTTAAAATTATTTAATTAGCTATGATCGACTAAATCGTAAAATTTAAGAAAATAGTAAAGTATATATCCTAATTATAGAGGTAAGTAAAATTAAATGATTAAAATTATTTAACAATAATTATTGGAAATGGTAGAGTTGGCAAATTTGATTAGGGTAAGGTTATTAGTATTTTAATTAGTCCAAGATTGACATATCCAGAGGAGTTGTACTAATAGTAGGCATATCTACATTAGGCAAATCTGTACTAGATGGTCTGGGACTAGAGATATCGCGAGCTAGTTTTATTTCGTCAAAATGATAACGAATCTTTTTCCGTTTAATGAGGACCGTGACGTTATTGTTATTATGAACCTGAACTATGCGATAAGGTCCCTTCCAGACAGGTGACAAAGCTTTACGTAATCTATGATGACATTTAACGAATACAATATCATCGACTTTGTATTCCACAGTTTTGGTATGTTTATCGTAGTACATTTTCGATTTTTCCTTACTCTTAATAATATTTTCTCTGGCGAGATTTCTAGTGTGAATTAACTTATGTTTGAGTTTTTTAATATAATCGGGATAGGTAACATTAGGATTGTTTTTGTATATAGAACTAGGAATATAGGGTTTGCATCCAAAAAGCAATTCATGGGGAGAAAAGTTAGTAGTGGAATGAGGACATGAATTATAGGAGATTAGAGCAGTAGGTAAATATTTGTGCCAATCATTTTGATTTTCATTGACATAAGATTTTAAATATTCTTTAAGGGTCGCGTGAGACCTTTCAAGCGCTCCGTTTGTTTGCGGATGATAAGGGGAAGAAAATAAATGCTTAATTTTAAACAAGTTAGTTGTTTGTTTGAACACTTCGGCGATAAAATGCACGCCTTGGTCCGATAGAATGGTTTTCGGGATACCAAAGTGGCTTATAAATTTAATCAAACACTCCGAAGTTTTTTCAGCGGTTGACTGGGTAATCGGGTAACCCATAGAATATTTGGTTAGATCGTCCTGGAATGTTACAACATATCTAAATTTTTCTTCGCCAGATTCTGGCAATGGACCAACAATATCCAAGGCGATACGTTGTAGAGGCTCATGCGATGTGGAAGTTATTTCCATAGGGGATTTATTTATTGCCCTTAATGCTTTGTTTTGTTGGCACTTTTGGCAAGATTTAACAAATGATTCTATTTCACTCTTCATTCCCTTCCAATAATACAAATCTTTCAGTTTATTATACATACGGGATGAACCAATATGACCTCCAACAGGAGAGCTATGATTATCTTTTAGGATTTAAGGAACTTCGTTTGGAGTAGGATAGGTTAGTTTGTTATGATAGATATTTATTTTTATACCAGTATTGTGAAAAATAAATATAATGATATCATAAATTAAAACAAATTTAAGGTTATCAAACGGGTTATAAAGATCAGAAATAGCAATCTCTTTTACGTCGGGATGAAAAATTATGAGGTTGTTTCTTAAGTCTTTTAAAACCTTAAACATTTCCTTATAAGAAGTAGATTCGAAGTGATGAACTTTAGTGAACATATGGAAATACAATTTATCGTTAACAATAGAAGTTTTGACGGTATAGAGTTCTTTTTCAGATGATATAAACAGTTCTTTATTATCTAATAAATTAAGGATGTCTTCACAATAAGGGTTAGAATTATCCAAATCGATAGAGGTAGGATAGGCAATAGCTTTGCATGTTGATTTTAAAAGATTTTGATTAAATTCTGAGACTTGAGTATCATAAACTGTAGGACTAGATCTATTTTTCATAAAAGTTTCATAAGTGACAGTATCTACGTCATCTACGTCATCAATGGCATAAATAGGAGGGCGAGACAAAGCATCTGCGTTGCTATTCATTTTTCCCGCTTTATAAACAATTTCATAATCATACTCTTCCAATTTTAACCGCCACCTCACCAATTTACTGCTTGGGTCTTTGCAATTGAATAGCCATGTCAAAGGGCGGTGATCTGTAACGATTTTAAACTTCCTACCATAGAGATAAGGTCTAAAAGTTTTGGTACCAAAAATAATTGCTAGTAATTCCTTTTCCGTTATGCTATAATTGCCTTCTGCTTTATTAAGGGTTCGCGACGCATATGCGATGGGAAGAACTTTGCCTATTTCTCCTTGTGAAAGAATAGCGCCTAAAGCAATGTTTGACGCATCAGTAGTAAGGATGAATTCTCTTGAAAAATCGGGATACTGTAAGATTGGAGCATTTGTTAACATGGTTTTGCACGTCTTGCAGGATTGCGAAAGGAGCATTATGCAAAAGGTACATTATGAGAAAGGTACATTATGAGAAATGTACATTTTGAGAATGGTACGTTTTGAGAAAGGTGCATTTTGCGAATGGTACGTTTTGCGCAGTGGGTACATTTTGCGAAAGGTACGTTCTGCGACTGAACCATTTTATGGTTATTATATACTAGCGGCCTGTTACACGCTTCGCGACGTATCGTCATTTATTGAATTCATTTGTTACAAAAAAAATGTGATAAATGAAGAACCGCTGTACCGATCTTGTGCAAACTTAACATAAACCATCTAATAAATAGTCCGAACAAATCCTAAACATTTGGTTTGGATAGGTGAGCCCGTTCTTGAGTTATAAAATTACAACGAAAAATGGCATTGATTTTTATAAATATAAATAGATTAATTTATGTTGACATGTAAGACAGATATTGTGGCACTTATTTCTCTCTATGTAACATATGTTTATTAAATCTGTATTGTGATTTGTGCACCCTAATCTGCAAGCAATGAATATTGCCACTCGTTGTCTGGAAGAATCACTCTTTAGCAATAAGACCCTCTATTTGTGCGCTTATTTTAAGTGTTATGTAAATGCTACTTGATTATGGTGTACATAAAGCATTAAATTATTAAATTAAATAAATATTAATGAACAATGTTACTTAGAACTTTAAATGAAATAATTAGTCAAATGAAAAATAATTTACAAATCAACATAAAGAAAAGCAAAATTATTACAATTGAAATTTAATATAAATATGAGAATCCTATAGAAATATAATATAGATGATCAAAGAAATAACAAATCGACAATATTTGTAACACTTAAGACTAAATTGTATTTGCTCTCCGTAAAATTAGATATAAATATATAAGGAAACGGCAATAACACGCTTTGGATATGTTTCATTAGTATTTTCTTATGGACTGCTTATATGAGGTGACTCTGGGTTTGATGGGTAAATGCTTTTACAGCACAAAATAATGAGTTAGGGTTATATGTAACATGAAACATCACACAAAAACAAACTTTAAGCCTATTTTTAAATCTGAGAATATTAAAACTTCCTTGTATGTAGGTACATTAGAGCAGCTTGTTTTTTTAAGAACACACTAAATACTTTAAAATCAACCGCAATTTAGTACAAATAACAAACAAGCAAGCAAGCCCTATGTGCCATAGTATAGACTACAACATAGTCATGGTACAAAAAAAAAGTTTTTTTTATATGTATGTACATTATTTCTGTTATCAATTACTAAGCATAATGAAATAGCTAACTATAAGCCGGTATAAAATACAAATGCATATATGGCTAATTTCTCATTCTCTGTAAAAGAATACCTATTTAAATTGTAAAAATGTCAATATCTAGTCAGATGTTAAGATAATAGTTAGTGGAAATGTAAGTATATGTATATATAGTGTCGTTAGTTACTTGTTAGACTTGCTTTATAAAGAAATTAATAATTAGATTAAATAATATATAAATAATTTAATATTATATAATTAAATGTAAATTAATATTTAAATAAATAATTACCTAAGGTAAAACAAATTTTTATGAGATATGTTTAACAATGTAATGTAGGATTTAGTAGTAAGAAACTAAAATTGGTACACTTTAGGTTAGAATGAGTAAAACCATATAATTGACTTTCAGAAAAAAAATAATATAATTAGGTATATGGAGTAAAATTGGTCAAACATTTGTAAATTAATCTTATATAATTTATAGATTTTTAGAATATTAATTTTATCGATGCAATGAGTTATGTGTTAAAAAAAATATGTAGAATACAAAGTGTATAGTTTATAATTAGTAAAGTTTCATTCAAATCCGTTCTCTTCAATCAAATCCGTAGTCTTGGCGTAATTGAGTAATAAACATCCATACATCCAAACTTTAGCATTTATAATATTAAAATAGATGCAGGTTACAAGCTGAAGTGAAGTTTTGTTTATATTTACGTTTACTATAACAAATATAATAGATTACAACTTAAATAAAACTAAAATAATGTTTTGTTTAAAATTATATTTACTAGGGATCAACAGAATATATATCAACTTAAAGTAATACGCTTAATAAAGTACGTAACACCAAAGTAAAATAAAGTATTATGTATAATTTTTATAAATGTTATATAACTTATAACATAAATTAAAATGAAATTATGTAGCAAAACTGCTTACTTTTTGCTTTCATAGAAGATATAAATAACACTGTATTACTACTTGTTTTTAAATAATTATGATTATGATTAGTAAGTTATTGAATGTTAGGATTGTGTACAAGCAAATTTTTTTTCCTCGTAAAAAGAAATATATTTGTGTCGACTTATAGTATGGGCGAAGGTAATGATTTAACTAGTTGTACTTTTGCATCTTCAATATTTCCTAACTGATGCCCTAAGTATTTACGGAAAAGTTAATTTTAGAATTGAGTAGTGTGCCGGGAGTCACACTTTGCCGGATGGCCGAATGTAATGATTTAACTTGTTTGTAATAGTTTTATTCATCAAAAGAATATGTTTCAATTGTGTTATATTAGAATAAGTGACAAAATATGGCAACACTAGGCGTCATCTTCCTATTCGTTAAAGTTGTAAAAGCTAAACGGCGGGACAGAACGCATCAAGATGGCGCGTAGTGGGGCTTACGATATGAGAGACCTCATTTTCGGCGACAGACGGTTCTGAGCCATAAGCTCGACAACACTCAAGAACACTCAAGTCTATAATTGTAATGTTAAAATAGTCTGCAAGAAGTACATTAAAGAAATATCAAGCTTGTATTATATTTTATTCACGAAACGTTCAACAGCATATACAATAGCTAGCATTTCTTTTTCGATTTGAGCATAACGAGATAGTGTATCGGTAAGAGTAAGAGAAGCAAATTCTACTGGCCGTCCTGCTTGCAAGAGCATCGCTCCTAGCGCCTCTGCGCTTGCGTTTACCGACAACAATACTGGGGCATCGGAAGAAAACAACGCTAAAACTGGTGCGTTGGCTATCTTATTCTTTAAGGCGATTACACCTGCGAACGACCTTGAGTTAGTGACAGGCGCAGCGTAAATACTATTCCGCACGCCGATATCTCCAAAAGTCAAAGAGTATATACAGTGGGTAGATACGTTTTAACATTTTTGTTTACCATGTATGAACTTTTATCATCATGAATCAAATGAATGTTAGCAAACTCAAAACCCATAACCGATAATCGGTCATTTATCGATTTATTTTATAAAAACGATAAATATCGAAAGAGAAAACAGTAAATATCCAAAATCGACAAAAGAATTATTATATGACAATTTTACACAATAATGACTGTTACGTATCCTATTATCTTATAATATACAATACATCTCGTATAGCACTTTATTTTAATACATACAATTAACAATTTTAACAAAACCTTTAAAATGTGATTTTGTAAAAAGTGATCTCCTAAATAACCTTTAAAAATTTAAGTTTTTGTTTAGAAATCTCATAAGAAAAAGTAGAGATTTAATTTAATTGAAACCATATCTGTATGCTTTCAATTAAATTAAAAGGAAAGTTTTAAACAGGTTGATTAATTTAGACTATTTGTATGTATAATATATTTAATTTATATTTATTTCATTTCTTATGATTGCAAACAAGTAAACAGTTTTCTTGATAGAAAGCGTTTTATGCACTCCTGGCTATGTCTAATACATACACTGACGACACACTACACAGTAGTCCAACTATTTTTAGTTAATGTTATAATTGCAATTTTACTAGCTTATAAGATAGTAAAATTGCAGTTATGAATTTTTAAGTTACAACATTACAAAACTACTACTTTTAAATCAGCGAAATATGTCGATGTTTTAAATACGTAAAATATGTGTACAACGTAAGCCTAAAATCTTGATCTCTTAAATGGCCAAAAACATTTTATTTATCTATTCTATACATATAATAAGAGTAGAAAAGTAATTTCTGTAAATAAAAGTTTTTTGAAAAATATTAATTGGGGTCGGTTAAGATATCGATAACACAAGAGACAAAAACTAATTATTAAAATTTTTGTCTGTCTGTCTGTTAATTTATGCGTCCATCACGCAAAATCGACTGGACAGAAATTAATGAAGTTTGGCATGGTGATAGCCGAGAGTATCGAGCAACATATAGGGTAGTTTTTATCCTGGATTCAGTTTCCGTTGCAAAAATAGAAAAATAATTCAATTGAAATAATCATTACTTGCATGTTAAGTAGTAATATTTACAATAATTAACACGCACGTTCTTTATATGTCTAGGTATGTGCACAAAAACTGTATTTTTATTAAATTTAATTAAAAAAGAAAGAAATTTTCTCACCTATCTGTGTTGCGTAGGACTCGACATACGTACTATATGTACTATATATACTATATATACTAGATGGTGCTGATAACAATATACTGTGATATGGAGAATAAATTACTATTTATTAAAGAAAACTGTATGTATTAAATGACAAAGATCTGTTCATGAATTATACTAATTAATAATACATCGTAAATCACATTTTATCAAAGACGTAAAAATAAAAAATAAAACCTACTTAGGAAACTAAAGAACACATGACGCGTAATAAAATAATCACAATTTCGTTTCGATATGACTTATCCGTTATGACGATTTATAGTAATATTATAAAGTTTCTTTCTACTGGCTACTTTGTACGGGTCTGATTTGCTAAAAAATATTTTTTTACCCCTTCAAGTTCAAAACTCCAAGCGTAAGTTCATTGTTTAATGCTTTATTGTTTGAATACCTCAACTTAGCGGGAAGGTTCTGGGATGATCGGCAGAGTCAACTGATTTTCAATTTTTTAGTATAGTTTAACTCTTACTGATCATATTGTGATGTACTTATAACCTTCTTAAAGTAATGCATTAAATGTTACTATAGAAGTAATTAGATTTTTAGGTCTTTCCACAAATTAAAGCGGATAAAACCGCGCAACATCAATACTTACCTATAAATAAAATCAAAGTGTATGTTTGTAATGTCAAGACAACAGCTTTTTACTAAGTACATATATGAATTTTTGCACGTTGCTGATACCAAAAAACATATTAAAAATAATATATGTCCGTCTGCCTAACCTTGACCGATTTTAATTAAGCTGCCTCTGATATATCTAATCATATAAGGAGTAAATTATGCTACTATTGTATAAAAAAATATATTTGGCTTTTCGTAAAAAACTTAGATCTTAGTCCACACTCTACGCGGACGAAGTCGCGGGCACAGCTAGTATTCTAATATAACACAGTTGCAACATATTCTTTTGATGAACAAAATCGTTACAAACAAGTTAAATCATTACACCCTTTCAACAACGACATCTTTCTTCTAACTAAAAGTTAATTAAGAGTTATTTTGAATCTTTAACATATAATCATATATCCTAGATTTAAATATATTTATTGAGGAAGCTTGTTGAATATGCTTTGGGAGACGGTTCCAGAAACGTATTGCTGTAAGCATATAAGAATCCAAATAGCTTGCTGAGTTGTGCGCTGGGACCAAAAGGGTATTAGTGTGTAAAGATCGCTGAGTACGACCCTGGGTATTAAGATAATGAAAACGTTCACGTAAATATGATGGAGAGAAAGGATCATGCAGTATATTAAAATGTAATATAAGTACGTGAACATTCCGACGGTTACGTATGTCCAACCACTTCAGTTGTGACCGAAACTGACTGACGTGGTCAAACTTACGCAGTCCATATATATATCGTATGCATAAGTTGACCAGTCGATCAAGTTTGTTTAGGAGCTCTTCTGTGATGTCTGTGTAAGAAACGTCGGCGTAATCAATTATTGGTAGCAAAAAAAACTTGACCAAGGTAACTTTAGTTGATTGTGGTAAAAAGTTTTGCATTCTTTTCAGCTAGTGAAAACTTGCCATAACTTTACGGCTAATTTCGTTCACTTGGTCAGACCATGAAAGATCATTTGACATTATGAGCCCGAGATTTTTAACTTTGGTGTGGTATTTAAGTGGTTGGCCATTTAGCAACACAGGTGGAATTTCGTTCAAATTAATGCGTGTAATGTTCATCTTTCGACCAAGTATTATTACCTGGGTTTTACTGGGGTTTAAAGTAAGACCAAAACTTTCAGCCCAGTGGCTAATGGAATCAAGATCTTCAGTCATTTTGTCAATATTAGCCGTAAGCTCTGATGGGCGACAAGACAGATAGAGTTGAACATCATCGGCATACATATGAAAGGAACTATAAGTAATTACAGAAGAAAGTTTATTTATGTATACAGATAAGAGAAACGGAGAAAGCACACCTCCTTGTGGGACCCCCATACAAACATCACACCAACGTGAAAAATCGTTCTTTGAATGAACTCGTTGTTGACGTCCTGCTAAGTAGGAGCTAAACCATTCAGACGCTGACTGTGATAGGTTAAAAGAACGAAGTAAAGCTAATAATATATCATGATCGACACAATTAAAGGCATTACTGAAATCCAAAAGTGAGAGTAGGGATACCTTTTTTTCGTCAATACCAAATCGTATGTCGTCAGTAATTTTGATGAGAGCCGAACATGTACTATGTGATGGACGAAAACCAGATTGGTACGACGAAAGAATGTTATTTTTTAAAAGAAAACTAGAAAATTGTTGATAAACTATCCTCTCCAAAATTTCGAAAGGAAGGGTAGGATTGATATTGGACGATAGTGGGAAAAATTTACGTAAAATGGGAATTATATCAGCTTTACACCATAACGAAGGGAAACTGCCAGAAGAGAGAGAAAAGTTAAGAATATGGGTAATGTGAGGTGTTACAATGTCAACAATAGGCATAATCATGTCTCGACTGATGCCGTCATAACCAACAGCTTTAGTAGGTATTGAAGTAATAATTCTTTTAACCTCACTATCAGTTACTTTTTCAAATGAAAAGGGAGAATTATCAATGATTTTAGAAGACAACATCTGAATGGTTTTGAACCTTATATTTGAAGTCATCATCGAGCTACTAGGAGAAGCAAAATTGATGTTGAGCGTGTTTAAGTCAATTGTACTATTTGTATTATTTTTTGATTTCCCAAACCCAAGGGAACGAAGCAACTTCCATATGTGATTAGGAGCACAGTTTTCAATTGAGGAATGAATAAACTTGCGTTTGGCGTTCCTTACTGCTTGATTGCAACGGTTTCTGGCTCTTTTATAAGCTTCCCAGTGATCATTAGAGCGTGATTTTATAAATTTACGCTTTAATAAATCTCTTGTCTTCATTAAAGCTCGTATTTCTTCATTAATTCATGGCGCAGGTGGTCGTTTTATACGGATAAATCGTAGAGGTGCATGTTTATTATATAGTTCCAAAATGTATTCATTGAAAATAGCCACCTTTCCATCAACCGTGTCCTCATTTATGATACGAGACCAGTCCCTTGCAGAAGCATCTGCCAGAAGTTTTTGTCGATCCATACGACCAAAATTACGTTGGAGAAATATCTTTGGCTTAAATTTGGGGCTTTTTATTTTATACAAGGCATATATGAGATCGTGGTGAGAGAAAACGGGGGCTGCCAGTTGTCCGTAAAAGGAGACGCGCTCAGGTTTCGATGTTAAAATCATATCTAGCCATGATTGAGAATTAGGTGTATGGTACGTAGGAGCTAGGTTTAGTATTTTTACATTTGTTGAATAAGTAATACGGGAGAGATTGCTAGCTCTAACATCCCCACGGAGCAAACAAGTATTGAAATCCCCCATGATTAAACAATGATCGTACACAGGCATGTATGATTCCAACAATTGCTCAAAGGAGTCAAAATAGTTGACCATAGGTGGTGCATATACTACACCAAGGAGAAAAGGTACAGTACCCAATGTTAATTCAAGAAATATATATTCCATAGAAATGGAGTAAGGAGATGGTGACTGTGAAAGTATTTTATATGGTAAATTACTCTTTAAATATAATGCAACACCCCCACCTCCTTTTCCCGTACGGTCATTCCGGATCAAAATATAGTCGGGTAAAGCATAAGACGTAGATAGTAAAGTTGGTTTGAGAAACGATTCTGAAACTAAGCATGCGTGTATAAGAGCATCTTGGAAAGTTGTGAGAAGTTCTGTATAGTCAGCCGGGATGCTCTGAGCATTGATATGACAAATATTTAGATTCTTATTAGCGTTACAAAAAATATTCTGAAGTTTATCGCCCAAACTGCCGTCTATAGAGACATAAGAACAGGTAGATGATGTAGAAATGGAGTGAAAAGATTCCGTATCGGAGATATCCATCATAATAATAATAATAATAATAATAATAATAATAATAATAATAATAATAATAATAATAATAATAATAATAATAATAATAATAATAATAATAATAATAATAATAATAATAATAATAATAATAATAATAATAATAATAATAATAATAATAATAACAATAACAATAACAATAACAATAACAATAACAATAACAATAACAATAACAATAACAATAACAATAACAATAACAATAACAATAACAATAACAATAACAATAACAATAACAATAACAATAACAATAACAATAACAATAACAATAACAATAACAATAACAATAACAATAACAATAATAATAATAATAATAATAATAATAATAATAATAATAATAATAATAATAATAATAATAATAATAATAATAATAATAATAATAATAATAATAATAATAATAATAATAATAATAATAATAATAATAATAATAATAATAATAATAATAATAATAATAATAATAATAATAATAATAATAATAATAATAATAATAATAATAATAATAATAATAATAATAATAATAATAATAATAATAATAATAATAATAATAATAATAATAATAATAATAATAATAATAATAATAATAATAATAATAATAATAATAATAATAATAATAATAATAATAATAATAATAATAATAATAATAATAATAATAATAATAATAATAATAATAATAATAATAATAATAATAATAATAATAATAATAATAATAATAATAATAATAATAATAATAATAATAATAATAATAATAATAATAATAATAATAATAATAATAATAATAATAATAATAATAATAATAATAATAATAATAATAATAATAATAATAATAATAATAATAATAATAATAATAATAATAATAATAATAATAATAATAATAATAATAATAATAATAATAATAATAATAATAATAATAATAATAATAATAATAATAATAATAATAATAATAATAATAATAATAATAATAATAATAATAATAATAATAATAATAATAATAATAATAATAATAATAATAATAATAATAATAATAATAATAATAATAATAATAATAATAATAATAATAATAATAATAATAATAATAATAATAATAATAATAATAATAATAATAATAATAATAATAATAATAATAATAATAATAATAATAATAATAATAATAATAATAATAATAATAATAATAATAATAATAATAATAATAATAATAATAATAATAATAATAATAATAATAATAATAATAATAATAATAATAATAATAATAATAATAATAATAATAATAATAATAATAATAATAATAATAATAATAATAATAATAATAATAATAATAATAATAATAATAATAATAATAATAATAATAATAATAATAATAATAATAATAATAATAATAATAATAATAATAATAATAATAATAATAATAATAATAATAATAATAATAATAATAATAATAATAATAATAATAATAATAATAATAATAATAATAATAATAATAATAATAATAATAATAATAATAATAATAATAATAATAATAATAATAATAATAATAATAATAATAATAATAATAATAATAATAATAATAATAATAATAATAATAATAATAATAATAATAATAATAATAATAATAATAATAATAATAATAATAATAATAATAATAATAATAATAATAATAATAATAATAATAATAATAATAATAATAATAATAATAATAATAATAATAATAATAATAATAATAATAATAATAATAATAATAATAATAATAATAATAATAATAATATAATATAATATATATTATAATATATAATATAATATAATATATATATAATATAATATATATAATAATAATAATAATAATATAATATAAGCCCCTTACAAAGCTAACTCCACGTCCGGTATGACCATCTATACCACGGGAGGGGCGGACATTGCAAACCCTTGGGTTGAATTCTTAAACAATGACTAACGGAGCTCTAGTGACCTTCTATAACATGAAGAGACAAAACGAGAATTGTAGACTTGGGCCGCTTCCCGGGGGTGATCGCCGGGGCACGTCTGGAGCTGACGCTGGACGTGACAGCATACGATCCGTCAGTGGTGTGCAGTTGAGCAGGCGGGCTGCAACCGGGGAACTCGAAAATACTACAGCCGACCATATCCGAAACGCTGATGCTGCTTTGCAGAGTAGGGACATGCCCACTATCTCTGCCGGTACATCAGAACCGACCACAATAAGTTCGCATCAAAATGAAAACGATTATAGAAGAAAGTGGTCATCTGAAGAATTAAAAGAATTAATGTTCTGTTACTTTTTAGCGAAATCTGAAGGAATTGGTTACATTAAGCGATTAGAAAACCTTTTTAAAAGTAGAAACACAAATAACCCTAAAATACATCGCTTCACCGGTAATACATTAGCAACCCAGGCACGCAAAATAATATCAGGCAAGATGCTTTCAACTGAATTACTTAATTGCATAAAAGAACAAGCCGAACAGATTGGTAATAGTAGTCAAACACAACAGCATGTAATATTAGCTACCCACAATAATATACAAATTGCACAAGACAACTTAATAAGCAGGCATTGTACAGAGACATCAATTATAATTGAACAACATTCGCTAGGATTACAGATGCCGCCAGTGTCGGAAAGTACGCAACGCCATGTTCAACAGAATTTAGTACATGACATCAATGTACAAGAAGACATGGATTCTTTAACAATGCACTTACTACAAAATTTGGCTGAAGTTAAGGCGACACCAATTGAAAATAGAAAAATACTACCCAAGGCCAAATTAAATAAACAATTTTTTGATAACTTGAATAAAATTAATAACTACTTGCCGAAACTTCTTCATTTACAAGAGTCCTTGCGAGATTTAAATGATGTAATATATGCCGCCGCAATAACCCTAATATTATTTAATAAGCAAAAACCATATACACCTAAAAGTACCACAGAAGACGAAACAGAACCACCATGGAAAATTAGAATAAAGAAAAAAATTGAGGATTTTAGGAAAGAACTTGGTAGATTAGTAGAGATAAAAAATGGAATAGTTACAAACCGCATGAATAAAATAAAAATCAAACTTTACAATAAATACAAAATTTTTAATGACTCCGATCGCGATTATATTATGGAAATAATAAGACAGAAAATAAAAGCATTAGCTGGCAGATTAAAAAGATACGAAGACTTGAATAAAAGGAAAAGACAAAATAAAATATTTAATGAAAATCAACGTAAATTTTATTCACAACTAACCGAAACGAAAATAAGCCCTATCGATGTACCAGACAAACAAATTTTACATAACTATTGGGAATCAATTATATCAAGCCCCGTATCATTCAATAAAGAGGCGAGTTGGATAAAAACCATTGAAAAAACAACAAAAAATATTCAGACTAAGGATTTTAAAGAAATAGATGTAGATTCTATCCAAGTTGCACTTACAAAAGCAGCAAATTGGAAAACACCAGGAATAGATAAGGTACAAAATTTTTATCTCAAATATTTTACTAACTGTCACACTTATTTAGCAAATACATATAATCAAATTTTAAAAAATGAAGTTTATTTGGATGAATGGTTCACAACTGGGAGGGTAATATTGATTCCTAAAAACAATCACACTACAGAACCAAGCAACTGGCGTCCAATAGCTTGTCTACCAACAATGTACAAGCTTTTAACTTCGATCCTGGCTGATAGATTATATGAACATTGTGAAAGCCATGGAATAATTCAACCAGAACAAAGGGGATGCAGGAAAAAATCAAGAGGGTGTAAAGACCATCTTATGTTAAATAAATCTATTTTAGAAGATGCGCATATTAACCAAAAAAATCTCAGTATAGCCTGGATCGATTACAGTAAGGCTTTTGATAGTATTTCACACGAATGGCTATTAAAAGTTCTTGATTTATATAAATGCCCTAATATCATTAAACATTTTTTACAATTAGTCATGCCTAAGTGGCGTGTGTACATGACAGCACAAGGGACAAAACAAAGGGTTACAACTGAACATATGAATGTAAGACGTGGAATATTTCAGGGCGACTCATTATCTCCGATTTTGTTTTGCTTAGCTATTAATCCACTTTCTTATATTCTAAAGTCATATGAAGTGAAAGGTTACAAATTAAAAGATAGTATTAGAGTAAACCACTTGGTATATATGGACGATTTAAAACTGTATTCAAACAACAAACACAATTTAAAAATTTTGCTCGACAGTGTAGAAATTTTCACAAGAGATATAAATATGTATTTTGGTTTAAATAAGTGCAATATATTAAATATTCAATCGGGAAAAAGAAAAGACTGTATTGGAGAAGGTCATATACTTTTAAGCGGGGAAGAATTTAAGTATTTAAAACAAAATAAGCGATACAAATATTTGGGCATTGATGAATCAGGGATGATTGACCACAACGAATTAAAACAACAGATGAGCAGGGAATACTTTCGTAGAGTCAAAAGCTTAACTAACTCTCATCTTAACTCAAGAAATTTGTTTAAAGCCATAAACACATACGCAGTACCAGTCTTGTTGTACTCGTTCGGGGTTTTAAATTATAAAATAAAAGATTTGTATAAATTGGATGTCAAAACCAGAAAACTTTTATCACTAAATAAAGTCCACCTGCAAAAGGCTGATATTGACAGACTTTATCTACCTATTAATGAGGGGGGTAGAGGACTTGTCAATATTGAAATACTCTACAAAACTCAAATGATAAAATACTACAGATATTTGAAAAACCATAATGATCATTTAGTCAAAGCAGTTTGGAAGCACGACATCAAAAAAGATAAATATTCGATAAGTAAAGATGCACAAAAGTATATGTTAGATTTAAAAATAAGCGCAGAAGAACATTACTCAGATCAGAGCATCAGAAAAGCAGTAATAAAGTCTGGTATCGAACGTTGGCAAAGCAAACCTTTACATGGACAGTTTTATAATTCGGTACTACTTAGGGAGAATATCGAAAAATTAACATCTTTTTCGTGGCTTAAAAAGCTACCAATATCCCCTACGTTGGAAGCAACTATTTTTGCCATTCAAGATCAAGCAATCGTTACAAGACAACATGAGAGAGACATCTTCAAGAAATCTGTGGATGGTAAATGTAGGCTGTGTAAAGTAAAAGATGAAACTGTCCAACATGTCATATCGGGTTGTGAAAAACTAGCAAGATCTTACTATATTAAACGACATAATAATATCGTGCAATATGTATTTTGGTCCTTGGCAAAAAAACATAATTTGGATGTACATGATCCATGGTGGAAAAATAGATTAGAATATCCTCAAGTAAAAGAAAATGATGAAGCCAAGTTAATGTGGGAAATGCCTATCCAAACAGATATGACGATTTCTAACAATAGACCGGACATCATTTACATAAATAAAGTTCAGAAACATACTTGCCTAATTGATATATCAATACCATCGGACTATAATGTTGGACCCAAAGAAATTGAAAAACTCAGTAAATATCAATCACTTAAAATAGAAGTAAGTAGATTATGGAGCACCAAAACGACAATAGTACCAATAATCATAGGCGCAACAGGAATCGTCGCCAAAAGTTTGGAAAGGTATTGCAAAATGTTAGATGCAAGCATAAATATAACCACTATGCAGAAACAGACAGCTATGCATACATCAGTCATAATATGCAAAGTTTTAGGAGATATCGTATTTATTGTAGATGATGCTGAGACTCCTTGTCCCTAATGGAATTAGGGTGGGACCTTAGCTAGTAAATTATGGGAAAAAGAAAAAGTAAATAATAATAATAATAATAATAATAATAATAATAATAATAATAATAATAATAATAATAATAATAATAATAATAATAATAATAATAATAATAATAATAATAATAATAATAATAATAATAATAATAATAATAATAATAATAATAATAATAATAATAATAATAATAATAATAATAATAATAATAATAATAATAATAATAATAATAATAATAATAATAATAATAATAATAATAATAATAATAATAATAATAATAATAATAATAATAATAATAATAATAATAATAATAATAATAATAATAATAATAATAATAATAATAATAATAATAATAATAATAATAATAATAATAATAATAATAATAATAATAATAATAATAATAATAATAATAATAATAATAATAATAATAATAATAATAATAATAATAATAATAATAATAATAATAATAATAATAATAATAATAATAATAATAATAATAATAATAATAATAATAATAATAATAATAATAATAATAATAATAATAATAATAATAATAATAATAATAATAATAATAATAATAATAATAATAATAATAATAATAATAATAATAATAATAATAATAATAATAATAATAATAATAATAATAATAATAATAATAATAATAATAATAATAATAATAATAATAATAATAATAATAATAATAATAATAATAATAATAATAATAATAATAATAATAATAATAATAATAATAATAATAATAATAATAATAATAATAATAATAATAATAATAATAATAATAATAATAATAATAATAATAATAATAATAATAATAATAATAATAATAATAATAATAATAATAATAATAATAATAATAATAATAATAATAATAATAATAATAATAATAATAATAATAATAATAATAATAATAATAATAATAATAATAATAATAATAATAATAATAATAATAATAATAATAATAATAATAATAATAATAATAATAATAATAATAATAATAATAATAATAATAATAATAATAATAATAATAATAATAATAATAATAATAATAATAATAATAATAATAATAATAATAATAATAATAATAATAATAATAATAATAATAATAATAATAATAATAATAATAATAATAATAATAATAATAATAATAATAATAATAATAATAATAATAATAATAATAATAATAATAATAATAATAATAATAATAATAATAATAATAATAATAATAATAATAATAATAATAATAATAATAATAATAATAATAATAATAATAATAATAATAATAATAATAATAATAATAATAATAATAATAATAATAATAATAATAATAATAATAATAATAATAATAATAATAATAATAATAATAATAATAATAATAATAATAATAATAATAATAATAATAATAATAATAATAATAATAATAATAATAATAATAATAATAATAATAATAATAATAATAATAATAATAATAATAATAATAATAATAATAATAATAATAATAATAATAATAATAATAATAATAATAATAATAATAATAATAATAATAATAATAATAATAATAATAATAATAATAATAATAATAATAATAATAATAATAATAATAATAATAATAATAATAATAATAATAATAATAATAATAATAATAATAATAATAATAATAATAATAATAATAATAATAATAATAATAATAATAATAATAATAATAATAATAATAATAATAATAATAATAATAATAATAATAATAATAATAATAATAATAATAATAATAATAATAATAATAATAATAATAATAATAATAATAATAATAATAATAATAATAATAATAATAATAATAATAATAATAATAATAATAATAATAATAATAATAATAATAATAATAATAATAATAATAATAATAATAATAATAATAATAATAATAATAATAATAATAATAATAATAATAATAATAATAATAATAATAATAATAATAATAATAATAATAATAATAATAATAATAATAATAATAATAATAATAATAATAATAATAATAATAATAATAATAATAATAATAATAATAATAATAATAATAATAATAATAATAATAATAATAATAATAATAATAATAATAATAATAATAATAATAATAATAATAATAATAATAATAATAATAATAATAATAATAATAATAATAATAATAATAATAATAATAATAATAATAATAATAATAATAATAATAATAATAATAATAATAATAATAATAATAATAATAATAATAATAATAATAATAATAATAATAATAATAATAATAATAATAATAATAATAATAATAATAATAATAATAATAATAATAATAATAATAATAATAATAATAATAATAATAATAATAATAATAATAATAATAATAATAATAATAATAATAATAATAATAATAATAATAATAATAATAATAATAATAATAATAATAATAATAATAATAATAATAATAATAATAATAATAATAATAATAATAATAATAATAATAATAATAATAATAATAATAATAATAATAATAATAATAATAATAATAATAATAATAATAATAATAATAATAATAATAATAATAATAATAATAATAATAATAATAATAATAATAATAATAATAATAATAATAATAATAATAATAATAATAATAATAATAATAATAATAATAATAATAATAATAATAATAATAATAATAATAATAATAATAATAATAATAATAATAATAATAATAATAATAATAATAATAATAATAATAATAATAATAATAATAATAATAATAATAATAATAATAATAATAATAATAATAATAATAATAATAATAATAATAATAATAATAATAATAATAATAATAATAATAATAATAATAATAATAATAATAATAATAATAATAATAATAATAATAATAATAATAATAATAATAATAATAATAATAATAATAATAATAATAATAATAATAATAATAATAATAATAATAATAATAATAATAATAATAATAATAATAATAATAATAATAATAATAATAATAATAATAATAATAATAATAATAATAATAATAATAATAATAATAATAATAATAATAATAATAATAATAATAATAATAATAATAATAATAATAATAATAATAATAATAATAATAATAATAATAATAATAATAATAATAATAATAATAATAATAATAATAATAATAATAATAATAATAATAATAATAATAATAATAATAATAATAATAATAATAATAATAATAATAATAATAATAATAATAATAATAATAATAATAATAATAATAATAATAATAATAATAATAATAATAATAATAATAATAATAATAATAATAATAATAATAACAACACTTCAAATGTTATGTCTACCTGTGACAATGAAAATGCAGGAATGAGCACAATAAATAATGACTGTACCGTCTCGACGTTGCCTGTGGAACAAATATCTATATGTTCAACAAGTAACGCTGAGATGACTACGCCACCAATCATAGAGACACAGTCAACCTTTACGCAAACTTCACAAAATCGCTTACATATACCTGATGATGGCAATACATTAGACCCGCATGAAATTGTAGCCCCTGAATCACATATAGAAAACTATGATATACAAGATATTGCCCATACCTTCAAGGAGTTTTTGATTAAGTACGCAGGCACTGATCCTACAAAACGCCCAAGTATTCCAAAACTTATTTTTTCTAAAAATACTGTTGCAACTATTGATAAGCTCAACCAATTAATAGACGCTGAACTATCTATATATAATTCACCAAATTTAGAAACGATACATGATGTCATATATTGCGCCGCCATAACTGCGATTACACTACAAGGAATGGATCCCACTAAAATAAAGCCAAAAAATATAAATAGTAACAAGCCACCATGGGAACGAAGAATAGAAAACAAAATTAAAGTATTAAGACGCGACATAGGTAGGATAACACAATATATCAATGGAAATTTATCAGCTAAAAATACAACTAAAATGAGAAGTAAGTACCGCAATGAGGATGAGGCACTAGATGACAAGGATAAAAAAATACAGAAATTACAAGCGTTATCGAAAAGGATACGCAGATATAAAAAGGCCGAACAAAGACGAAAACATAATTTACTATTTAATATGAATGAAAAGATTTTCTATAGATCACTACAAGGTACAGAATATCAAATAGAAAAAAAACCGAACATGACTGAAATACAACAATTCTGGAAAGGTATATGGTCAACAGAAGTTGAACACGATAGCCTAGCGGAATGGATTCATGAAAATATTGAAGGTACTCAACATATAAATCCAATGCCAGAAATAGTGATAAATACACAAGATATAGAACTAGCAGTTAAGAAAACCCATAATTGGAAAACACCAGGTCCAGATATGATACAGAACTACTGGTTAAAATATTTCATTGCCGCACATTCATACATAGCACAAGCATTTAATATGCTAGTACAAGAACCACAAAGTATACCTATATTTTTAACACAGGGAAAAACATACTTGAAACCTAAAGATAAAAATACCTCCAACCCAGCAAACTATAGGCCAATAACCTGCCTCCCTACGTTATACAAATTACTCACTTCAGTTATAGCACAAAAAATAGAGGTACACTTAACAAATAACAACGTGATTGCAGAAGACACAGAAATACATAATCAGGCGAAACAAAAACATAGGAACCTGTTCTACGCATATATTGACTATCAAAAGGCATTTGATAGCGTTCCACATTCATGGCTGACACACGTCCTTAAACTATATAAAATAGATACAATACTAATTAGGTTTTTAGAGCATATCATGAAGAACTGGACCACGGTTTTAAATATAAAATTTGGTACGGATGTTCTTAGGTCGGATGTAATAAACATATCCCGAGGTATTTTCCAAGGGGACTCATTAAGTCCCTTATGGTTCTGTATGTCAATAAACCCTCTATCCAAAATATTAAATAAAACGGGATATGGATATATGTTAGACTCTCAAACAAAAACAAAAGTCACACATTTGTTATATATGGATGACATCAAATTATATGCTGCCAACAAACATCAATTAGACTCGTTGCTTAAAGTCACAGAACAATTTAGCTCATATATAAAAATGAACTTTGGCATTAATAAATGTAGAATAAATAGTATAGTACACGGAAAATACCATGAGACACATCCATATAATCTAACCCATCAAAACGCATTTATTGATAAAATGGACTACACAGACACATATAAATATCTAGGATATGAACAAAATATTAATATAGACCATAGCAAAATAAAAGCCGAACTAATCAAAAACTACGTAAACAGACTTATTACAATCCTTAAAACTGAGTTATCTGGACGGAATACAATTAAAGCCATAAATTCATATGCGGTGCCTGTGTTAACCTACTCATTTGGGATTATTAAATGGACAGACACAGATTTGAATAACATTAATAGATTAACAAGAACCACATGCAACAAACACCATATGCACCACTTACACTCAGCAACAGAAAGGTTTTACCTGACAAGGAAATTGGGAGGAAGAGGTCTAATCGACATCAAAAACTTACATGACAGACAAGTACGAGATCTAAGGAAATATATGCTAAATAAAATTAACTCCAGTCCACTACACAAAGCGCTCACAAAAATAAAAGCTTCGGGTACACCCTTAAAGCTGAATGATCCCATATTCAATGTAAACGAACCATCATCAGAACGACAGATTACCGAAAATTGGAAAAGTAAGGCCCTGCATGGCAAATATCCCAACCAGCTACACCAGGACTACATAGATTATAATGCATCACAGGCGTGGTTGCGGAAAGGAAATATTTATAAGGAAACGGAAGGGTTTATGTTTGCTATACAGGACCAAATAATTAATACAAGAAATTACCAGAAATATATAATCAAAGACCCAAACATATTAACAGATAAATGTAGACTGTGTAATATTTTTCCTGAAACCATAGACCATATAACTGGAGGATGCAGTTTTCTAGCTGGCAAACACTATCTTGATCGCCACAACAATGTAGCTAAGCAAATTCATCAGCAATTAGCAAAAAGATATAAACTGATAGATCAAACAGAAGCATATTACAAGTATAACCCAAAAAACATTTTAGAGAATAATTTAGCAAAGTTGTACTGGGACAGAGAAATAATAACAGATAAAACTATACATAACAACAGACCAGACATAACACTGACAATAAAAGAACAAAAATTAACTTACTTGATAGATATATCTATACCGAACGCAGACAATATGAGAAAAAAATACTCCGAAAAAATACAAAAGTATATTCAACTAGCCGACGAAATACGTGATATGTGGCATCAGGATTGCGTAAAAATCATACCAATAATAATTTCATCTACAGGAATAATACCGAAATCCATACATACTTCTATAAAAGAATTAAATCTTCAGACAGATTCGTACATTGCGTTACAAAAAACGGTAATCATAAATACTTGTTCAATAGTAAGACGATTTCTCACATCAGCCACCCAGATCCCCTCAGTGATTAATAACGAACCAAGTCACTTGGTATAAGCCCGTGCTTGACTCGTCAAAGAACACCAACATTATTTATGTTGAGAAGAAAAGAAATAATAATAATAATAATAATAATAATAATAATAATAATAATAATAATAATAATAATAATAATAATAATAATAATAATAATAATAATAATAATAATAATAATAATAATAATAATAATAATAATAATAATATAATAATAAGTCCCCTAAAATCCTACCTCACGCCCGAGTCGAACATCTGACCTCGTAGGGGGCGGGCAACGTGTACTGAAATAACTTACACGGCTAACGAGGTAAAGGTAACCCAATTAAATGGAGTTAAATGTCTAAAAAGTATGTAAGCCAAGAGCCGCTTCCCGGGGGTGATCGCCGGGGTACGTCTAGGGCTGGCGCTGGACGTTACAGCATGCGATCCGCCAGTGGCCGTGTGTTCAGTCAGCGGGCCGCGGTCGAACAAAGGGCTACCGCTGGTACAATAAGCTTGAACCAAACCCCAAAAACGTCAAATTCTTCAGTTAGAAGTGTTTTGCAGGATGTTATGCCTACAACCACACTAGCTGGTCAGAATAGACAGCGAATGAAATGGACAGATGAAATAAATCGTGAACTTCTTCGCTGCTATTATACCGTAACAGATTTTGAAAATAATTTAACTGGATACCGACCACTACTGCGTAAAAGATTCACTGAAATATTTCCAGAGCTTCAATCTCTTACTGAGCAAAGATTAGCAGACCAAATTCGTGTTATACACAGAAATAACAGAATACCTACATCTGAAAGAGAAAAAATCAAAGAGGAGTTGAAAATAAGACAAAGGGATCAGAACGATGATCAAAATATATGTAATGTAATTTTATCAATGCCACAACCTCAGATGCTGTCTAATAGCACAATAGAAAATTTAACTTACATACAAGAAAATAATATACAGGATACCTAAGTAGCAGAAATTCAAAAGAAGATCACGAGGAATATGATGAACTATATCGAATTTTTCAAGAGAACCTCATTAAATACAATCACATGGATCCTACTAGTCGACCCAGTATACCAAAACTCCAAATAAATGGGAAAAGTAGGCCAACGATTGATAAATTGAATACTATAATTGAAAATGCTCTTAAAGAAATTCCTCAACCTACACTTGAAGATGTTCAAACATTTATATATGTCGCAGCTACAACAGTTACTATGAAACTTAACAAAAAAATAGTAGTCCCCCAGTGCATAACATCGGACAGGAACATTTTTCCATTTAAACCACCTTGGGAGCGACGAATAGAAAAGTCAATATCGTTACTCAGAAAACAAGTTGGACAATTAACACAATACGTAAGAGGTAACTTGACAAATAGAAAACAGAAGAAGCTTAACCCAAACAATAAAACAATAGACGAATTAAAGGATGAATTAGATCACAAGAAACAAACATTACAAGCTAAAGCCAAAAGACTGAAACGTTACAAAAAATCTAATGACCGACGAAAGGATAACAATAACTTTAATAATAATCAAAAACTATTTTACAGAAAGCTAAGCAATGAAAATATCATAATAAAAGAGGCTCCGGCTGTTGAAGAAGTAACAAATTACTGGAAAAATATTTGGGAAAATACGATTAACCACAACGACAGCGCGCTTTGGATTGAGAAGGAAAAGCGGAGAGTAGAACCAATGGAAGAAATGGGCCAAGTTACAATAACAGTAGAATACGTCACTGATGCTATTAAAAAAACTCAGAATTGGAAAGCACCGGGTCCGGATAAAATCCAAAATTTTTGGTTAAAAGTATTCAGTGCAACTCATTATCCCTTAACTAATATTTTTAACTCCTTTCTAAAGGATCCTTCACTTGCCCCAGCCTTCTTCTCGCAAGGATTGACTTATCTTAAGCCGAAATCCTCTGATACCAAAAACCCTTTTAAGTACAGACCAATAACATGTTTGCCAACCATCTACAAACTTCTGACAGCTGTTATTGCCAATAAAATTTACGTTCATGTTTCCCAAAACAAAATTATTGCTGAAGAGCAGAAAGGATGCTACAAAAGTGGTCGAGGCTGCAAAGAACAGTTAGTAATAGATACTGAAATACACACGCAAGCTAAAATTAAACATCGAAATTTATTTTATGCATATATTGATTATCAGAAAGCATTCGATAGTGTCCCTCACAGCTGGCTTATAAAGACACTTGCAATTTATAAAATAGATGAAAAAATCATCAAATTCTTAGAATGTGTTATGAAAAACTGGTCAACAACATTGTACTTAAAAACCGAAAAAGAAAGCATTCAATCAGATCTAATTCACATACAAAGAGGTATTTTCCAAGGAGACTCTTTAAGCCCGCTTTGGTTCTGTCTTGCTTTAAGTCCACTATCACAAACACTTAATAGAAGCAAATATGGATACCTTTTACGAAAGAATAGTAGTTATAAAATTAATCATTTGTTGTACATGGACGATATAAAATTATTTGCGGCCACAAGACATCAACTTAATTACTTACTAAAAATAACAGAAGAATTTAGTTATGATATTAAAATGCAATTTGGTATAGATAAGTGTAAATTGAACAGTATAGTAAAAGGACAACATAGAGATCAAGAATCCTATTATCTAGAAAATACACCAGATACATTAGAAAGCCTTAACAGAAACGAAACATATAAATATTTAGGATTTCATCAGAGCCATGAAATTGATCAAAATAAAATCAAAAATGAGCTTAAGAACAAATATATTGCTAGATTAAAAACAGTACTTAGAACAGAACTATCAGCAAGAAATAAAATCAAGGCTATAAATACTTTTGCTATGCCTGTACTCACTTACTCTTTTGGAATCATAAGATGGTCAGATACAGAATTACAAGCCCTGAATACAGTTACTAGAACAACGTGTAATAAATATCGAATACATCATTTACATTCGTCTGTTGAAAGATTCACCTTGAAAAGAAAGGAAGGAGGAAGAGGAGTGGTTGACATATTTAACTTACACTATTATCAAGTAAGTAATTTACGAAGTTACTTCAAACAAAGAAGCAATGATAGTCAGCTACATCAAGCTATTTGTGAATTCACCACATCCGGCACTCCGCTAAACCTAAACAACGAAGCTTATGATCCAACAGCAAGTATAGTCCAAGACGAAGCAAAAAAGCAGAACTGGAGATCCAAAGCACTTCATGGAAAACACTGTCACCAATTAGATCAAGACCACGTAAACATCATAGCATCAAACAGCTGGTTGACAAAAGGAAACATCTACGCTGAAACGGAAGGATTCATGTTCGCAATTCAAGACCAAATAATGAGCACTAGAAATTATCAAAAATACATAATTAAAGACCCAGCCATTACAAGTGATACTTGCCGTCTCTGTCACAAGTCAAAAGAAACTATAGATCATATCACGGCTGGGTGCTCTTTCTTGGCCAATAAATATTATACAGACCGCCATAACAATGGTGCGAAACAGATCCACCTTGAACTTGCCAAAAAATATGACCTCATTCAAATAGCTGAACCTTATTACAAATACAAGCCATGTAATGTCTTAGAAAATAGAAAAGCGAAATTATACTGGGACAGAGATATTATTACAGATCTAACGACACCGCACAATAGGCCCGACATTACACTTACTATCAAAGCGACCAAAACAACATACTTAATAGATATTTCAGTACCAAATTCGTATAACCTTAAACAGAAACATAACGATAAAATTCAAAAATATATACCATTGGTCGATGAAATCAAAGAAATGTGGCATCAGAGTACAGTTTTAATAGTCCCTATTATCATTTCCACTACAGGCATAATTCCTAAGACATTAGATATAGCGTTAAAAACCCTTGGTCTCCGAAACTCCTTACACATCAACCTCCAAAAATCAGTTATACTAGATACATGTTCAATAGTACGCCGCTTTTTAAACAGCTCCACTGAATTAAATAACATGCTCAATGTAGAATAGAAAAAGTAATAATATACACTTGGTCTTGGCCCGTGAATATTAAAACCAACCGCCTGTAAGTCGAGTTGAGAGAATAATAATAATAATAATAATAAAAATATAATAATATAATAATAATATATAATAAGCCTCTCAAAAACCAACCCTACGTCCGTGCCGACCATCAGGCCACGTGAGAGGCGGACAACGTATTAGGAATTAACATTTACGGCTAACAGGGCAATGGTATCGTATTGATGATGGAAAGACGAAATACACGATTGCGAAATGAGCCGCTGCCTGGGGGTAATCGCCAGGGCTCGTCTGGGGCTGGCGCTGGGCGAGGCAGCATGCGGGCCGCCAGCCAGGGACTGGCTCAACCATCTAGCCAGTCCGTCTATCCACCATCTCCTCCAGGTGGCTTGGTGCCAGTTGGGTCATCACAGGCCCGGCAAAAGGCACCCGCCCCTGGCGGAGTACGCCGCATGAGATGGACTTCATCTCAAAATATGAATATCATGCGAGCGTACTATAGGGCGACCGGGGGAGAAACATGTCGAACAGGGTACCGAGTGCGATTGTACCAAGAATTTCAACTATTAGAACCGACACTTTCAGTTACGGAACAAAATCTCGCCGACAGAGTTCGATACATTCTCCGTTCAAACATGTTTAGCACAGATCATTTAGATAGACTGAAGACTGATGCTGCTCAGTCGGCACCATTTACAGATATTGATCTGATACAAAACAATGTTCCAACACTAACCAGGGCGGAGAATGATTTACCAGCAAGCTCCAAGGTAGATGACGCGATGGCTTCTTTAGAGTTGGAAAGAATCAAAACATCCTTGGAAGAGACATTACTGAAATTCAGAAACATCCCTTTTTATGAAAGACCCCGATTGCCTAGGATACCGTGTAGCAAACGAAATTTATCCATCGTTAACGCTGTGAATAGCACACTGCCCTTATATTTATCGAAAAGTGTGTCTATAGAAGAAACCAATGCCTTACTATTTGGAGCAGCGGTCACTGTTTGCCAATTTATAGGAGCTAACATCTCGCCTATTACTGAACAGAATACACAGAGACCTGCGAACAAAATTCCTCGATGGCGTGTGCGGATAGAGCGGCGTATCACTGAAGCGCGAATCCTTATTGGTAAGCTTATCAGTTTCAGATCAGGTAACAAAAGACCCAGAGTGATGCGGTTTGTTAGAGCCGCCTTCGCAGGATCAGAGAGTGACGAGCTGCAAAAAGATATGTACCAGGCGGTGACGCTGCGTATCGATGAATTAAAGCAAAAAATATCTGCATGGGGCAAAAGAATCCGACGGTATTCACAAAGAGCAGAAAGGTACCATCAGAACTGTCTCTTCAGAAGTGACCAGAAGAAATTCTGTAAACATCTGGAGCAAGTTACAACGACTCAAAACCTAACAACACCTAGTGCAACTGAATGTATAGCTTATTGGAGAGGCATATGGTCGCAGTCCAAGGAGCATCAGGAGGGTCCATGGATGTCGAGTGTTTTAGAATCTTGTACAAGTTTTGCATCCATGGATCCAGTCTCTATCACTGAAGATGATGTTGTTCAGGCACTTCGCAGGGCCCCAAATTGGAAGACACCGGGAGTGGATGGACTCCATCATTTCTGGCTCAAAAAGTTTGCGAACTGTCATGCTGTTTTGGCACGCCAGTTCCAAGAGGCACTACAACAACGTAACTTGCCAGGATGGTTCACAATGGGTGTCACTCATTTGAATCCGAAGTCGTCTGTTACTGACGATCCCGCGAAATATCGACCAATCACTTGCTTGTCAACCACCTATAAGACACTGACGTCTATTTTAAAGAGTAAAGTTGACGGTCACCTTCAACTGAATCGAATTCTCGCACCAGTACAAAATAGGTGTAGGTCTGGCGGTCGCGGAACAAAGGAACTACTCGTGATTGACAAGGTCGCAAGTCAAGTGGTCCTACGTAACCGACGTAACTATTCTGCTGCTTGGATAGATTATAAAAAGGCGTTTGACTCCGTTCCACATTCATGGCTTATGAGGGTCCTCGAACTGTATAAGATTGATAAAACAGTAAGAGACTTCCTCGAAATATGCATGTTGCAGTGGAGAACAGCTTTGTGTCTATCAGGGCAGCATATTTCGGATTTTAGTGACCCGATTCGAATAAAGAAGGGCATATTTCAGGGCGATTGTTTGAGTCCGCTGTGGTTCTGCCTCTCCCTTAATCCACTTAGCACGCTGTTGGAAAAGTCAGGGATAGGCTTTCAATTTCGAAGAGGAGGCACTCGGTTTTCTCATCTCTTCTATATGGACGACCTCAAAATTCTAGCTCCAAATGCCGTTGGCTTGGAAAAGTTACTAAACATAACTTCTAACTTTAGCAATAGCATCGGACTCGAGCTAGGTATAGAAAAGTGTGCGGTTATCCATGTGGAAAGAGGAAAAGTGGCACAGGTACGAGAAATCCCAACAAGCCCAATTCCAATAAGATCTCTCTCTGAGATTGAAACATACCGTTATCTGGGGATGTCACAGAATGTAGGTATAAGGGAAGCAGAAGTGAAGCAATCAGTGTATGAGGTATTTTTTGAGCGCCTGGCAAAAGTTTTAAATAGCTATTTGACGGGCGCCAATAAGATCCGAGCATATAATGGTTGGGTTTTGCCCGTTCTCCTTTATACGTTTGGCGTTCTCAAATGGACTCAAACAGAATTAGACGCTCTTGACAGGAAAGTCCGCACGATCATGACTGCACATCGAGTCCACCATCCTAGGTCGTCAGTCATGAGACTGTATATCTCACGAAAGAATGGGGGGCGAGGCCTTCTCAGTGCCAAAGATATGCACAATAGAGTGGTATGCAGTCTCCGTAATTATTTTTTGACAAATACGTCTGGGCTGATGTATCTCGATGTTATTGAGTGCGATAAAGGGCTTACTTCTTTGTCGTTGGCTAACGAGGACTGGCAAATACCGGCAATACTTACCAGTACTGAACGGCAGGGAGTATGGAAAGGGAAAGAGCTGCACGGAAGATTTTTCAATGCACTACACGAACCTCACGTGGACTTCAAAAGTTCAATTCACTGGCTACGTTACGGTGACCTATTTGCAGAGACTGAAGGTTTTGTCTGTGCAATACAAGACCAGGTAATTAAAACAAATAATTACCGAAAATATATCCTTAGAGATGGCACTATAGACGTATGTCGATTATGTCGCCAACCTGGTGAGACTCTTAGGCATATCACATCTGGATGTCCAATGCTGGCCAACACAGATTATTTGCACAGGCATAACCTCGTAGCCAAAATAATTCACCAAGAACTTGCTCTTAAGTACCAACTTACTGACCGAAGATTGCCTTATTACCAATATACGCCGAAGCCGGTCCTTGAAAACGACCACGTCAGACTCTACTGGGACAGATCCATCATCACGGATAGGACTATTCACGCGAATAAGCCTGACATCGCGTTGATGGATCGGACCCAGTCGCTAGTATTTTTAGTGGATGTTACCATTCCCTTTGACGAAAACATAGTCAAAGCAGAATCCGATAAACGAACGAAATATTTAGACCTGTCCCATGAGATAACGGATATGTGGAGGGTAACATCCACTGAAATAATTCCGGTAGTTCTTTCAGTGAACGGACTGATTCCAACGTCTCTTGGTCATTATCTACAAAAACTTGAGCTTCGTGATACAGTAATAATCCCCAAACTACAAAAAGCCGTGTTGCTGGACAATACGAGAATTGTACGACGATTTCTTTCCTTGTCGCCTTAGACTCCAGCCGACTGTACTTCTGCTGGAGTGCTCCTGTCACTTAGGAATAAGCTTAGTGTACAGAGAAGTCTAATTCTTTATTTAAATAATAATAATAATATTTAAACATAAAATAGATACAATATTAAATATATATGTATAAAAACTGATAAATTAGTATGCCCGTTAAAATAACAATTTTAAAATTAGTTATCTACACAGTTTTATACCTAATTACTAACAAACTAACAAAAACAAATATATGAAAATTATTCCTATTTACATACACATCCATAGTTACTAAACCTAGAAGAGAATACCTATTTGACTTAAACAATCGATATTATTGACAAAACTCGGTAACAATAAAAAAGTATATATAAAGAGGAAAATGTGGCCAAAATGCTGGTATCTATGCCACTATAATGTTCAATTATCTTTTACTGTGCTGTGACATTGACTTGACTGACATTATTGGTATTATATTTGACAAGTAAATATTGTGGTTAACATATGATATTGCTAAAAAAATAAAAAGGTGTGCTAATGTTTATATTACAAAGAAATTGCGCAAAAACCAGGTACCACCAAAAAGAAAGAATTTAAGTATACCCTACCTATATGTTTAACAGTGATACATTATTGGCTAAGCTACAAATATTCTACAGGTTAAGAATGCGATTATATACATCACGAACAGAATTAACACTATTTGTACCAAAAGTTTGTCTCGAATTATAATTTTTAACCAATGTCACAGAGGCAAGAAATCGACTGAACTAACACCACGTAAAACATAGTGACACTATTGGGCTTTTACTTTCGTCTTAAGATGGGAAGTGCCATTTGGGCTATCTTGCACTTCTTCCTGTCGATTTTTTAGCTGATCTAATGATGAAAGCTTCAGTTTGCTGCCGTTTGGAAGTTTAAGATAACGCAACTTATTTAGGTTGTATTACTTATGCATGTTCAGCATGGGCTGATAAAGTTACAAGCGGCGCGACCCGGCGTAAATTACTTCAAAATCAGCGTTTGGCTTTAATATTTCTGTGTAAAGCATATCGCACTGTAAGCTCTGAAGCTTTACCCGTTTTATCAGGTGTATTTCCATTAGATTTAGAAATTCAGCGTCGGTCCTCAGTGTACTATAATTCTAAAAACTTTACTAGCCCAGAATTTATTAATCCGCAAGCTCAAACAAAAATACGTCGCCTCTTTAATCCCGTGATGGATGTTACTAATGAATTAATAAATGAATGGCAGTCGCGTTGGTGCTGCTCACCTAAAGGACGGCATTTATATAACTTTTTCCCCTGCGTCCGGGAACGATTAAGTAAAACGTGGATAGAAATAGATCATTGTGTTGCACAGTTCCTTACTAGTCATGGTAATTTTAAAGCTAAATTATTCTCGTTCAAATTAGTTCCTTCTCCATTTTGCGAATGTTCCACCATAAACTGTAAATATGAACAAACTGCACATCATATTCTTTGGGAGTGTAATCTCTGGCAAAATGAACGTAGCCAAATGCTTGATAGTATACGATGTATATCCGGGGTAATCTACTATTCCGACCTTGTAGCAACACGTGGGAATTTCCGTGCCTTCAAGCGATTTTGTCATACATACTACTGGAAGCAGAATTAAGTAGGCCATTTTCGTAGGTCCTCAAATACCTAAACTACCGTGGTGCAATAGCAATCAGGCTTAACCTGATTGTAAACGTCTCATTTCTTAGCAGTTTTTGCTTTATCTTACGCTCTCTCCTGCTGTAAAGGGAGGGAAACTGGATGTATTTTCCTACTCCTCCTATACTCTTCTGATTAAATTCGATGCGGGTTCCAAGACAGCTTAGCTTTTCCCCCAGGGCACCCTGAGCTCGCAACTCAGAGGTTATCAGGAAGGTTGCCGCTGTTGATTCTGGTTTACAGAAGTTACAGTGGTGGGAACGAGAGGTGGGCCCATTGCCCTTAAAAAAAAAAAGTTTAAGATAAATATTACCATCTTGTGTCCAGCACCGGTTCATGCCATATATTTTACGAGCCTCAACAAAGATTTCACGTTGCGCTGTAAGAAACTCGGCCACGGATATACCCGTACCTTTCAAAGCTTTCTTATTTTTCCACACTGATGAGCGTATACTCAAATCGCAAAATTTAACTAAAAGAGGGCGAGGATGTTTTGTTTTATTTGCTTGACCAAGCCGATAACAAGCTTTAATATGAGAACGTTGCATGTGAGTTACCTTTATCTGAGAGGTGATCAAGTTTGTGGCAATAGTAACAGGATCCTCATTTTCTTCTTCTTGGACACCGCGCAACAAGAGATATTTACGGCGACTTCTGCAATCTATGTCATCTGCAAGTTGAACGACTGTTGCTATTTGAGATTTGAGATCACTGAGCGCAATTAACACTGTCTCCTTGAAGCATTTGAATTCCTGTGCAAGTTGACAAACATTTGAATTTGCTTGTGCTTCATCTAGTCGGTTCTGGAATTCTTTCATACTTTCCTCCCATTTCAGCTCAAGTGTTTTGATACTATACAAGTTATACATTAAGTTATACATTTATATATACATATATTTTATAATACAGTATAATTATCAGTTATTAGTACCTGTTTGCAATATGAGTGATTCTGAACCGTACTACTCTTTAGAATCAACATCACTCTCATCGTATGATTCTTTTGATGATACATCACTGGGTGACGCATTACATAACATGTTTTTCCAGTATCGGAGGGATTTTAATATTTGTCATATAAATGCGCAAAGCATCCCGGCTCATTATTCGGAACTTCTAGCGACATTTAATAGCCCCTTGATAAGTGCCGTCCTTGTATCTGAAACCTTTTTAAAACCATCCTTGCCTTCATCTCTTTATTCTATGCCAAATTTCACACTAATCCGTAATGACAGAATCGGCAAGGGTGGTGGTGGTGTAGCCATTTACCTACGTAGTGATCTACAATATAAAGTTATAGCTCAATCACCTGCATTGTATAATGGATCCTACGAATACATTCTTTTGGAAATAATTGTGGGACAATCTCTATTTTTACTTGGAGTTGTGTATGCTCCTCCACTGACTGACTACTTCGAACATTTCGAAAAGCTTTTAGAATCATTTACACCGCAATATGACCATTGTGTTGTGATGGGTGACTTTAATACTTGCCTTTTAAAAGACAATAAGCGAGCTCGTACTCTTATGCAGTTAACAACATCGTGTAACTTACAGATACTGCCACTCAATGCGACTTATCACACTAATGACTGCCACTCTTTATTAGATGTCATAATTACATCTAAAAGTGATCGTATTTGCCACAGTGGACAGCTTGCAGCACCTGGTTTTTCACACCATGACCTGATATTTTCATCTTATAAATTAAGAACTCAAAAAAGTAAATGTAAAATATTTATGCAGCGTAACTTTAATAAAATAGATGAATCAAAACTACTTTCAGATGCCACAAAAATAGATTGGTCCCAACTTGATTTACGGAATAGTGTAGACGATAAAGTTGCGTGTTTTACTAATCTCATAATCGAGCTATACGACAAACATGCTCCTCTGAAACCTGTTCGAATGAAACATCCCCCTGCACCTTGGATGAATGACCATATTCGCAATTTGATGGCTTGTCGGGACCGTTTGAAACGTAAATTCAATAAGCATCGCTCTCCAGAGCTTTGGGATGCCTTCAAATTAGCAAGAAATCGCTGTAATCAAATGGTAAGAAATGCTAAACGCTGCCACATTCTTTCGAATATTGAATATTCCTCTCCCACAAATATGTGGAAATTTCTTCGTTCTCTGGGTATTGGGAAGTTGCAGACTGAATTGCCTTGCCATTTAAATATTAATATTCTAAATACACAGTTTTCTATTCCATCTCACAAAATTGATCCATACCTTAAACAAAATACGCTCCATGATATAAAGCTGTCTGGTGTTAAACATAGTACGCCTTTCACATTTGAACCAGTTCCTGAAAGCCTTGTTAGCAAGATTATACTCAACACATCCACCAAATCTGTTGGTTACGACGGATTAGGCAGAATCATGATTCTACCAATACTTGACGTGATTTTACCCCACATCACTGATATCATTAACTTGTCATTATCTTCTGGTGAATTTCCGATCTCATGGAGTAAGGCTTTTATAACCCCAATACCCAAGAAAAATAATCCCACAGATCCTTCCCATTTTAGACCTATATCTATTTTACCTTACCTCTCAAAAATTTTAGAACGCATTGTTTACATTCAATTTTCTGATTTTCTTTCAACACATGGCCTGCTAAATAATTTTCAGTCAGGCTTTCGCCCATGTCATAGTACGACAACGGCTCTCATAAAAATCACTGATGATATACGGTGGGCCATGGATGAAAGAAAGATCACGCTTCTTACTCTCCTTGATTTCAGCAATGCGTTCAATTGTGTGGACCATGATATTTTAATTGCTATTCTTCGTTCCTTAAATTTATGTCAATCGGCAAAGGCCTGGTTCACGTCGTATCTTAGTGGGCGTCAACAACAAACGCGGACTCATGAAATGCAGTCGGACTGGTGTGATGTTGTTAGCGGTGTTCCGCAAGGCGGTGTGTTATCCCCCTTACTTTTTTCGGTTTTTATAAATGCAGTCACTTCTCATATACAGCATTGTTCCTACCATTTGTATGCAGACGATTTGCAGCTTTATCTGTCGTTTAAGCCGAATGACCTAGATAAAGGCATCGCAAATATGAACGCTGATTTAGATGCAGTTTGCACTTGGGCAAAAAGCTATGGACTTATGTTGAATCCCGATAAGACGCAGGTAATGTTAATTGGGCGTGATAGATATCTGGCACAATTTGATTTGGAGACACTCTCCCCTGTGACTCTCAACGGTAAAAGTCTCTCCTACCGTACGTCCGTAAAAAACTTAGGTATTTATATGACCAACAGCTTATCGTGGTCGCTTCAAGTAAGTGAACTTAGTCGTAAACTTTTTGCATCTATGCATGCACTAAAACGTCTACAAAACTTTCTACCTTTAAAAACTAAAATTACACTAGTTAATGCACTGTTGTTGCCTATCCTTGATTACGCGGATATTTGTTACACTGATATAACCGATGAATTGTTAAATAAACTTGATCGGCTGCTTAATTTATGCATACGATATATTTTCGGACTGCGTAAATATGACCATGTCACTCATTTTCGGTCGGAATTAAAGTGGCTGAATATTCGTTTTCGGCGTGACATTCACGTTTTATCATGTTTATTTAACATTCTGAAGAATCCATCATTTCCAGTATATCTAAAAGAACGTTTTGCATACATTTCAAATCAGGGTAGGCTTCAGCGGTCATTTCACTCAAGTACGCTGATGTATCCGGACCACAATACGGCAACATATTTTAATTCCTTCACTGTTACTGCGATAAGATTATGGAATGATCTTCCCTCTAAGATGCGTGAATCATCAACACTATCAATTTTTAAAACTGCGGTATATGATCACTTATTAAAACGTCAGAATTCTTAATTATTGTAAATGTGTGTATTTTATATTATATTTATGTAATTATATATTATGAAAATGTATCTATAATTTACTATTGTGTATTGATGTATGTATATTTCTCTATGTAAGTAGTCAACCTATATTTATTTATAGTATTAATTGTTTGTATTATTTATACTGAGGTTCTTAAAATGTTTATATGACTCTTGTAGAATATTCTTAATAATAGGTTAGTTATGATAAATTAGTATCTAGTATTAAGTTTTATTAATAGCTCATAATTAATTTATTATGCACTACCCAAGTTTTTTCTCTCAGCATTACGGAAGGTAAACTGTGAGAAAATGCTTAATAGCATTAAGTTACGCCTTTGTACCATTATGTGCAATAAAGTGTTTAAATAAATAAATAAATACTTTCAGCTCCGGATTTTGAGTTTGCTTTCTTAGAAGCCATAATACAGATAAATTTGATGAGAATAGTAGAAATGATGTGTATTATTCAATACATAAAGTGAATTTAAAGTTATAAATTTAAAAATATTTTGTATACAGAAAGTAAACAACACTACTAAGTGATAAAGGTAAATTTCACATTTAAGTAATAGTTTTATTAATTATTTAAAGAATTATTTTGAAGAGCAGTAAAATTAAGACATCTAGTAATGACTACCCGAAAAAAAAACTTTTTCTTAAGTTTTTATTAATGTTTTATTAAATTAACACAAAGTTATTTCTCCTTTTCGCTTTCCTGCATTAATTTTACCTGCTGCACAGCATCAAATTGAATAATGGAATCTTCACAAAATAAATATAGCAACATGGATGAAATTGTAAAAATGATCGATTCACGCATGAAAGAATATGAAGAGAAATTACAAAGGATCATTCGTGCATCTTCTCAACCACACTCGGACATTGCACCTCTTTCTCTAGATTTTCAGAATTTTAAAACTTATGTGTGGAAAACGTTGTCACTTTTCAAGTCACATATTGAATTGCCGTCGTTGGCATTTGAGCGGCATGAAGCATATCTCAGGAAGAAAGTTTTGCTTTTCCATGGTGTAGCTGAAAATCCGAATGAGAATCTTCGTGTCACTATTATAAACATTTTAAATACTAATATGAATTTGCCAGAGATGTCAGCTAAGGATATACAGGTATTTCACCGTCTTGGTGTTGGTCGAGAAAAGCTTAGACCTGTTTTAGTGAGATTTTACAATATCCAAAATCGTCATCTTGTCTGGGACAGTAAAACTAGTTTAAAAGGAACTGGCAGTACTATCTCTGAATTTCTCACTATATCGCGGCACAATACTTTTTTGAATGCTAGAAAACATTTTAGTTTGAATAACTGCTGGACCTCAGACGGTAAAATCATTATTCTATCGCCGGATAAACATCGTCGCAAGATTGAAACAATATCCGAACTTCAAGAGTTGATAGCAAAGTACCCGTCCAAGGATAATGCAAGTGAGCCTTCTGATGTTCCTCCTAAAATTGATGAAAAGGTCTGTCAAAAATCACCAAGGAGGAAAAGAAGACATTAGGTGCAGCTTCATATCTCTTTTTCGGTATTTACTTTATTTCTTTAGCTATTCATAGTTTGCTGATTGCTTTATAGTTTAACACTTTTTCACTTAGTTGCATTATACTATTATCCTTTTTTCTCACGCTTTAACATAGCTGGCTTTTTCTTCTTTGTAGATTAAATTACATTACCTACACTGTTTTTAATATAGGTACCTATATTTTTTTAAATTATTCTACATGTAGGTAACCTCAATTGTAATTTGTAAATTGTTAAATTGTAAATAATCTTATCATAGACAGTGTAGATTGTGGATTTTGCATTATAGCTGGCAAGTAGCACTACAGATTATGTAGACTTAGTTTTTGTTATCTTGCAGTAGTGCGTGGCAAACTTCTCTTCTTCACTCAGTCAGCCTTGTAATATTTCTAAAGTATATAAATATTTAGCTTTTTGCTGTTTTAATGGTAAAATTGTATAGTTTTATTTGTGTTAGTTATTTTTTTTTATAATGCTTGGAATTGTTTTTATTATTATTTCTTTATTTGGTTACTATGTTATGATTTTTTTTTCGCTTCAATTCATTTCTATATGGTTGTGTTTTTAGTTGTCTTTCAGTATTTTTTTCAGTATTTCTTGTAAAGAAAAGGTATTTCTTAGCTTCTGGAAGTGAAATAACTTTTGTGCTTAATATGCATATATATTTATTTACATATATACCTATATATTATTTTTGCTTTGAATATTAATATTTAGTAATAGCTTTTTTGCTTTTAGTATTAATTTTTAGTTTTTTTAAATTTGTTTTTTTATTATTATTATTTTAAAGTTTTATTAGTACTTCTAGCTGTAACTCGTAGGTACGTATTTACGTATGCGTAATGATGAATACCAATATAATTGGTGATGAGTTCTTTTCTTGTTCTTCCCCCAGAGAAGATTATTTGAGTGTGAGTAGCCTTGATTCCTCTGATTTGTCTTTAAGAGAGTTACTTAATAGTTCTTTTTGTGATCATCCGAGAAATCTAAATATAATTCATATTAATGCTCAAAGCATTCCTGCACATTTCTTTGATATGTTAGCTACTTTTAGTAACGACTCTATAGATGCTGTTTTAGTATCTGAATCTTTTCTCAAGCCTTCGTTGCCATCATCACTATATGCTTTACCTGGTTTCAATCTTATCCGAAATGATAGAGTGGGGAAGGGTGGAGGTGGTGTTGCCATATATTTACGTGACGAAATCGCTTTTAACATTGTTTCTGTTTCTCCCAGTCTATTTAGTAAATCGTCAGAACACTTATTCGTGGAAATTTCTATAAATCATACTAAATTACTGTTATGCGTTTTTTATTGTCCTTCTTTACACATAGACTACTTTCTCAAATTTGAAATCTTGCTTAATGATATTCGGCCAATCTACGATCTCATTTTATTACTTGGTGATTTCAATACCTGCCTTATAAAAAATTATGCACGAGCCAATAAATTGATATCTTTATTATCTTCTGTAAATTTGTTTTCCCTTACTCTGTCACCTACTCATCATTTCCCTAACACAACTCCTTCCCTCTTAGATCTAATTATAGTGTCTCGTCCTAATTGTGTTTCTACTCACGGGCAATTCCCTTCTTCTTTTCCATATCACGATCTCATTTTTGTATTTTACAAAATATTTACTCCTAAACATAGAGCCCGTTTTGCTATGCGGCGGTGTTATAATAAAATAAATTTTGACTTATTAAAAAGAGATGCTGGCAATATCGATTGGACAGAGGTACTGGATAGCAACAATATTGAGCTTACAGTTAATAAATTTAATTCTATAATTTTAAAGTTATTTGATTCTTATGCACCTTTAAAAAAGGTAAAATTAAAACACAAACCGGCGCCTTGGATTACTGACTCTATTAAGGCGTTAATGACCAGAAGAGATAAAGCGAATCGCCACTATCGCAAGCATCCTTCTAAAGCTAGCTTTTGCTGGTAGAGAAATCTACATAATCAGTGTAGTCGGGCTTACCGGATTGCAAAACGTCGTTACATCCATGATACCATTGCTTCATCTGACCACGATAAAGTTTGGAAATTCCTAAATTCTCTCGGGATTGGTCACATGTCTAATAATTATATTACTGACAGTTCATTAGATTTAAATGCTTTAAACTTACATTTTTCTACACCCCCTGTTATCCTTGATGATTGTGTTAAAGCTTCGACTCTTAATAATCTGTCTTTAAAAACCCTTCCATCTTGTGTTTCTTTCACCTTCCAACCTGTTACTGAAAGTGATGTAAAAAAATATGCTCTCTCGATTTCTTCCCCTGCTGTTGTGTGACAGTGACAGTATGTGTTCTCGAATGTTCACCCCTATCCTTCCTGAAATCACTTCGATTCTTACTCATATTTTTAATTTTTCTCTGTCATCTAATACCTTTCCATCTGTATGGAAAAAAGCACATATCATTCTACTGCCGAAAGTTCCGAATCCTTCTTCTTTTTCACAGTTTCACCCTATTTCTATTCTTCCCTTCTTGTCAAAAGTTTTGGAGCGTATTGCGCACTCTCAGTTGGCTGATTATCTGCGTACTAACAGAATACTTCATCCCTTGCAATCTGGTTTTCGTCCTGGTCCATAGTACGGTTACTACTTTAGTGAGAGTTACAGATGATATTCGCCTTGCTATGGATGATAAGCACGTTACTGTGATTGTTTTTCTTGATTTTAGCAACGCTTTTAACTGTGTTGATTGGTACGTCTTACTCGGTATACTTTGTTCACTTAATTGCTCTTCTTCTGCCCAAAGTTAGTTTGACTCCTATCTTCGTGGACGTTCCCAAAAAATTAGTTATAATGATTCATTCTCAGATTGGACTTACCTCAGTACTGGTGAACCGCAAGGAGGCGTCCTTTCACCCCTATTATTTTCTGTATTTATTAATAAGATAACTGAGATTATTTCATCTAACTTTCATTTATACGCGGATGAACTCCAAATTTATCGTCGCTCTTGTATCATGGATGTAGCTAACACTATAAACCTAATTAATAACGACCTTAGTAAAATTGCTGCTTGGGCCAAGGCCTTCGGCTTACAGCTGAATGCACAGAAATCCCAGTCTATAATAGTTGGAAGCCGGTATATGTGCAAAGTACTTTCAGATTTACATATTCCACCAGTAATTTACCTTGGGATCCCAATTCCATTTGCTTCTTCTGTTAAATATCTAGGGGTTACTGTAGCTGCGGATTTATCTTGGGATTTACATATAAATGAGATCAGTAAAAGAGTACACTACGCACTTCACTCTTTAAAGCGCTTCCAAAATTTTCTACCCCTAAAAACTAAAATTTCCTTGATGCAAACGCTTATTTTACCCATAATAGATTATGCTGATTCATTTATTTATTTATTTAATACTTTATTGTACACAATTAAAAGAGAAGTAGCACATAGAGACTTATTAAAAACAAACTGTACAATGGGCGTGCTTATCCCTAATAAAAGAGATTTCTTCCAGCTGACCCGAATAAGAGTAAACACATTAATTATTGAAATGTTAAAATAGTGTACAATAATCATAAAACTAGATACATATGAATATAACAGTCTTAATACATTAAATTTATCCACATAATATTTAAAAGTGAACAGCAATCGATGGAAATGAAAGAAAAAAAAAAGTACTATGTAGACCCAGCAAGTAAATGTTCTCTTACTCTTTTTGAAAATTGGAAGAGATTGACTCATACGAATCTTGGGAGGTAGTGAGTTCCATAACCTGACAGCTTGAACATGGAAAGAATTTGATAAAAATTTTGAACTGTTTGGGGGACATTTTAAAAGGGCAGTAACACTTAATCTACAAGGTGATCCAGGTGGATGCAAGAAAGAAAACCCATCACGCAGATAGCTCGGTCCATTAGGATTAAACAGGATATTAAAAAGAAGACAAAGAATATGAGTGTTCCTACGCAGCCGTATTGGAAGCCATTTAAGTTGAGCTCTAAAGTTAGGGACATGGTCATACTTCCGTAAATTAAAAATAAATCTGATACAGAGATTCTGCAGCCTCTCTAATTTGTTCACCAGTTCTTCAGTAGCATCAATAAAACAAACATCCGCATAATCGATGATAGGTAGTATGAGGCTCTGCATTAGTAATATCTTTGTTTTAAAAGGCAAATAATTTTATAAGTGTTTTAGAGAGTGTAGGGCAAAGTAAACTTTTTTACTTATGCTGTTAATATGCAAATCCCATGATAAATCGTTTGAAATTGTTACATCCAAGTAACTGACCGAGTTTGATATTGGAATAACTGTGTTATCATAAACAACCTGAGGAAGGTTTATGTTACCAAGGATTTTGCACATATACTTACTGCCTACAATTAAAACCTTGGACTTCGATGGATTGACAGTAAGCCCAAAAGCTTTTGCCCAAGCGTGAATCCTTTCAAGATCCAAATTTATCGAGTCAATAGACTTGGCCACATCTATGACACTGAAGTGACGATAGATTTGCAAATCGTATGCATATAAATGAAAGCTAGAAGAGATAACCTCAGTAATTTTATTTATAAAAGTAGAAAAGAGAAGGGGAGAAAGCACTCCTCCTTGAGGAACACCTACCAGTAGATAAGCCCAATCTGAGGATAACTCATCCACTTGAATACGCTGAGAGCGACCCCGGAGATAGCTGTTAAACCAGTTAGCCGCATCGTTGGATACGTTTAGTGATTTGAGGATAGCGATAAGAACCTCAAAGTCCACTGAATTAAAAGCGCTACTGAAGTCAAGAAGCACAACAATAGTTAATTGTTTAATATCCATAGCTGAACGAATATCGTCAGTTACCTTTACCAGTGCCGTGATAGTGCTGTGTCCAGGCCGGAAGCCCGACTGGTATGGGTTAAGTAGGCTATTTATTCGCAAATGATCAGCCAGTTGAGTGTGAACAATGTGCTCGAGCACTTTGGATAAGTACGGTAGAATTGAAATTGGACGATAATGGGAAGTAGATATAGGATTAGGAACTTTGGGAATAGGGATTACAAATGCTTTTTTCCACTGCGATGGAAAAGTGCTTGACGATTAAGAAAAATTAAAAATGTGAGTAAGGATAGAAAGTAGTTCAAAAAGAACAAGATGAAACATTCTAGAACTAAGCTAGTCGCTTCCTATTGCTTTAAAAATGTAAAATCGTTTTGATGAGCATATATTCTCGGACGGCGAGCAAGAGCACGTCTGAAAAGTAACGATGAGCTTGAGCAACGTTTGTTCGACATAATATTCTCAGAAGGCGAGCTTGAGCAGCGTCTGAAAGGTCATTCCGAATGGGTGAGCTTGAGCAACATTCGGACCCATTAAATTGACATTTCAAAATTTTAAAGACACCAAAATAAAAATATTACCATAAATACCATTTCTTTATTTGTCAATCCTGATTAGCAATATTTTTTTAAATTTTTTTTGTTACTCAATAATATATATATATATATATATATATATATATATATATATATATATATATATATATATATATATATATATATATATATATATATATATATATATATATATATATATATATATATATATTGTAAAGTGTAAACAACAAATGCACGGCCTGGGCCGGCAAGCGCATCGTTCGATATCCCTACTACTCAACTTGTTTTGCTACCTGTATAAAAGGCTCTGAGCGCCCGCCGATAAGGCAGTCTAGGCTCTGGCGTGGCTCGGTTTACTTGTTGTATTTTGCTAGTAGCTTATCCTTGACTCTTGGATAATTAATTTGTGCAAACAAGTTAATTATTATTGTCAACTATAAATTAGTCGCAGTACAATTTATAATTGACTATCTATTGCTTAAATTATGACTTATTTGTAGTAACTAGTAAGGAATAATTATAGTTTACATTGTTAATGAGAACTAGTAATTAATAATGGAAAGTTGATCAAAATATATAGAGCTGTTATATCACCACATCCGCATTTTATTTATCATATCTGACCCACTTTCTACATCAGAAGTGAGATCGGATTCACTCCCACTTCAACATCAAACTTTTTCGGTTAATTATATAGAACAGTAAATGTCTCTTTTCGCTTATGGTGTGGAAACGATTCTTTGAAAAATAGTAGAAAATATTAATTCACGTTCTGTAACTCCCATTAAATTGATACACTTTGATTCTGATGAAACAGACGATATGACTAACTGGTATCCTCCTCCTTGCTTCGTATTCTTCATTACTGAGGGTCGTAACCTCCTCATTAGATCGTTCTTGATAGCACAATATTACGCCATTGGACTCTATCTTCAGCGGCGGCAGAGAATCATAAAACTTTTTAGACATGAGATGGGTGCAAACCTGGACTGACCATCGCATAAGGCGTACGACCACGTGGTCTTTTGTCTTCTACTTTTCCGGTCACGATTAGCTTTTCGAGATTGTCCCCTTGCTTTCTAGAAATGTAGCTGAACTATTATAGAATTTTCTGTAGGCACGTAGCAGACATCTGGTCTTTACTCCAAGTTGTTTTAGTGTGGAAGCGTTGGTCCTGTGTGCTGTCCAAGGGATACGTAACATTTTTCTCCAGCACCACATTTCAAATGCATCAATGCTACACCTGTCTGCAGCTTTTAGTATTCATGACTCTGCGCCATACTTAAGTATAGAGAACACCAGCGTACGAACCAGCCTCTGCTTTGTTTTTAAGAAGATGCTTCAGTCGTTCCAAAGACGCTTTATCTGACTCATAGCATTTTTGTGGTGTACCTTACTAGCTGGTGTTCCTTAAGTAAAATAATTATAGAAAAGAAAAAATTAAACGGGGTTGATCAAATCATTATACCTACTCACTCACTTAAGAGTCATGCCGTCACTTACTTCACAAGCTGCTGTCTTGGCAAGCTATATTTATATAACTTGAAGATCTCTTCCTTTTAGACGTAGATATGAACCGCATTTAAGAGCACCACTGCATTTCGAGGAAATTGAAATTTTTGTGATAGAATTGAACATCGTGACAATGATTGTCGTGATAAACAGAAACTTATCTCAAATAATTTTTGCTTGTAGCGAAAGCAGGTCATCTACAACTACCTCTGGTGGCGTGTCCAGTGGCCGACCACCAGTGGTCTGCTATGTATGTTGTGACTCGGTCCCAGGCACATAGCTTCCATTTGTCCGAAGCGCCACAAGAAGAAAGAAGTTGCCAAATCAAGTTCCGAAAACAAAAAAAAAAACCAGTCAACATCTGTTCCAGAGCGTCACATGGTGTATTACACTAAGTGAAAATTAATTATCTTTATATTTGACTCTGGTTCAGAAGGCCATATCTAACAAATATCTTGTGATTCCTTTGTAAGAGAACGGTTTTATGAACAAGAATCCAAGTAGTCGCTTATCCTAATGTAGTTTCCACTCAACAGATCAAATGTTTAACCACAGGGCAAAATTTAAGTTTGGAGGTCATATTTCACGTTTGACCTGATGAGTCTTAGCAAAAATTTTTCGTTAGGTCGCAAAACTTTGGAGCAATCTAGAATAAGAACTAAGCAACCACAGGTTAATGCTTAGTAATACTTAATCCTGCCCAATTTCAAAATCTGTTAGAAAGGGTGTGGTAAACACTGACCTTGTAGGTAAAGATAGAGATCGCTTGGTAGATATTTAAAAAAAAACAATTGACAACCAATTGAATTAATTCCGGCGAGCTTAAATTGATTTATTTGACCCTTTGAAGACCGCTAATAACGATCTTAAAGTTTATTACCAACTGAACTCAAATTAATATTTAAAAAAAAAACAATTCAGATTTACATCTTCTTGCGACAGGCACATATAGAGCTAACACTCTGTCCAAAAATGTGATGCGAATCTTGTAGGGTTGAATAATGATAGCGGAGTATAAGTCTGACAAACCATGCAAGAGCGGTTAGGTAATATTCAACACGCGCTCAACAGCATTAGGTATAGTGTATCTGGATTTACCCCGATTGATTTGACATTCGGTATTTAAGGCAACTAACTAAAACTCGCAAAAGTATCTACAAGCTTTGAAGATCTAGTGTATCCAACAGAATCACAAAATCAGCCCAATCGGACATTTTACGGTTGAATAGAGGTAAAAGAAATGTTAAAACCTTTTAATGTAGGGTAACTTTGTCTTTGTTAGGAATGAAGAACGACACTAAACGAAACTTGATTCAAAATATAAGGGCTCCTTAAAGTTACCGCAATTTTAAAAAACTAAAGGTACGAATTAAGACATATCAATGGATCTAATAGGACATATAAGTGCGCCAATGATAGCCTCTGCGAAGTTCCCCATATTCCTGTAGGGTTTCTTGAGGTACCTAAATGAAAATTATAACAAGAATGACGTGACGGCGTATACTCATGATAATGATCTTGTTCATGAAACTGGTCCAAACAGTATTAATAGAACTGCAGTGTATATTGTAGATAGTTATAACAGTCAGAGTTTTTAATATCTTCGAACTACCTGCGAAGGATATTTTCTAATCTTGTAATAACTAATGCCACTGTTCATGAGGCTGCATCATCAGCTAAAAAATACGATATAAAGTAAACGAAAAAAAAATGTAGTAAAATGATGATAAAAAAATATCACTAAAAATGTAAGTAAAAAAAGCAAGAAAAATAATTAAAGGAAATGAAAGTCTTATAAAACTATGAAAAGAAATTAATGTAAAATAAAAAAAACAAAGAGTATAGTAGAACACAAAGATAAAAGAAGTGATTTAACAAAAAATGTAGGATTGACAAAAGATGCAGGTAGACAAAAAATGTAGGATTGACAAAAGATGCAGGTAGACAAAAAATGTGGGATTGACAAAAAATATAAGAAGATTAGAATCATTGAATGGAGTATCCGGTCCAATGACTCAGCTAAAGGGGTTCATTCTGGTCTAGCCTTTTGGCTACAGGGATTGCAAACCAGTCTAGCATTAACTACAGGTATTTCCGGTCTAGCACTTTCAGCTAAAGGGATTTCCGATCTAGCACTGTCAGCTAAAGAGATTTCCAGTCTAGCACTGTCAGCTAAAGGGATTTCCGGTCTAGCACTGTCAGCTAAAAGGTTTTCGGGTCTAGCAATGTAGCTTAAGGGATTTCCGGCCTAGCACACTCCAGTCTCCGGTTTTAAACTGATAAAAGGGAGCTTAGTACACTCCAGTCTCCGGTTTTAACTGATGAGAGGGAGCTTAGTGCACTACAGTCTCCGGTTTTTAACCTATGAGAGGGAGCTTAATATACTCCAGTCTCCGGTTTTTAACTGATGAGAGGGAGCTTAATATACTCCAGTCTCCGGTTTTTAACTGATGAGAGGGAGCTTAGTACAATCCAGTCTCCGATTTTTTAATTGATGAGGGATTCCTAGCTTAGTAGGATCCAGTCTCCGGTTTCAAAACTGACGAGAAAGGTTTAATAGTTGTAGTTGCTGAAGGGGTTACCGGACCAGTACACTATTGTAACATTTCTCTAAAAGATTACGCTAATTATAGAGTTGTAAAAAATAATAAGATTATGTTTAGTTTTCTAAAATATATGTCAGGATGAACGAGGTGTTCTTTGTCCTCAGATGTATAAAGATGCGCACACGAGGACATGTGCATGTCAGTATGGCCGTGACGGCGTCCGCGTCGTCAAATGCAAGAATATTGTAAAGTGTAAACAACAAATGCACGGCCTGGGCCGGCAAGCGCATCGTTCGATATCCCTACTACTCAACTTGCTTTGCCACCTGTATAAAAGGCTCTGAGCGCCCGCCGATAAGGCTGTCTAGGCTCTGGCGTGGCTCGGTACACTTGTTGTATCTTGCTAGTAGCTTATCCTTGACTCTTGGATAATTAATTTGTGCAAACAAGTTAATTATTATTGTCAACTATAAATTAGTCGCAGTACAATTTATAATTGACTATCTATTGCTTAAATTATGACTTATCTGAGGACAAGGAACGCCTCGTTCATCCTGACATATCTTTTAGAAAACTAAACATAATCTCTTTTTTTACAACTCTATAATTAGCGTAATCTTTTAGCGAAATGTTACAATAGTGTGCTGGTCCGGTAACCCCTTCAGCAACTACAACTATTAAACCTTTCTCGTCAGTTTTGAAACCGGAGACTGGATCCTACTAAGCTAGGAATCCCTCATCAATTAAAAAAACCGGAGACTGGATTGTACTAAGCTCCCTCTCATCAGTTAAAAACCGGAGACTGGAGTGTATTAAGCTCCCTCTCATCAGTTAATAACCGGAGACTGGAGTGCACTAAGCTCCCTCTCATCAGTTAAAACCGGAGACTGGAGTGTACTAAGCTCCCTCTCATCAGTTTAAAACCGGAGACTGGAGTGTGCTAGGCCGGAAATCCCTTTAGCTAATGTGCTAGACCGGAAATCCCTTTAACTGAGAGTGCTAGACCGGAAATCCCTTTACATTTTTTCCCATTGATTTTTTTCATAGTTTTATAAGACTCCCATTTCCTTTAATTATTTTTTTTCTTCGCGTCTCTTTTTTTTTTTTTTTTTTTACTTACATTTTTAGTGATATTTTATCATCATTTTACTACATTTTTTTTTTTCGTTTACTTAATATCGTATTTTTTTTGCTGATGATGTAGCCTCATGAATAGTGGCATTAGTTATTACAAGATTAGAGAATCTCCTTCGCAGGTAGATATTAAAAACTCTGACTGTTATAACTATTTACAATATACACTGCATTTCTATCAATATTGTTTGGACCAGTTTTATGAACAAGATCATTATCATGAGTATACGCCGTCACGTCATCCTTGTTATAATTTTCATATAGGTACCTCAAGAAACCCTACAGGAATATGGGGAACTTTGCAGAGGCTATCATGGGCGCACTTGTTTTCTAAAATTGCGGTAACTTTTAAGGAGCCCTTATATTTTGAGTCAACAATAATTTTCGTTTAGTGTCGTTCTACATTCCTAACAAAGACAAAGTCACCTAAACTAAAAGGTTTAACCTTTCATTACCTCTACTCAACCATAAAATGTCCGATTGGGCTGATTTTTTTTTTCAAAGCTTGTAGATACTTTCGCGAGTTTTTGTTAGTTGCCGAATGTCAAACCTAATGCTGCTGAGCGCGTGTTAAATATTACCTAACCGCTTTTGCCATGATTTGTCAGAGAATTATACTGCGCTATCATTATTAAACCCTACAGGAATCGCATTACATATTCGGACCGACTGTTAGCTCTATATGTGCCTGTCGCAAGAAGATGTAAATCTGTATTGTTTCCTCTTTTTTTTTTAAAAAAAAATTAGTTTGAGTTTAGTTGGTAACAAACTTTAAGATTGCTTATTAACGTTCTTCAAAGGGTCAACTAAATCGATTTCAGCTCGACGAATTTAAGCCCGACGGTTTTAATTCAATTGGTTGTCAATTGTTTTTTTTTTAAAATATCTACCAAGCGCTCTCTATCTTTACCTACAAAGTCAGTATTTACCATACTCTCGCTAGCAGATTTTGAAACTGAGCAGGATTGTTTTTTTTTTTTATATATATCATAAGATAGCAAACAAGCAGATGGGTCTCCTGATGGAAAGAGTCAACCATCGCCTATAGACACCAAAGATGTTAATGGTGCGTTGCTATCTTGCTATCAAGATTGTGTTTAAGTATTGCTAAGCATTAATCTGTTTTCGCTTACTTCCTATTCTACATAAGACTTATCAGGTCAAACGTGAAACTACCTCCAAATTTAAATTTTGCCTTGCGGTTAAGCATTTGATTTGTTCAGTGGAAACTACATCAAAACAAGCGACTATTTATAGATTCTTGTTCATAAAACCGTTCTCTTACAAAGGAATCACAACAGATTTGTTTGATATGGCTACATTCTAAACCAGACTTAAATATAAAAGATAATTAAATTCTACTTAGTGTAATACACCATGTAACGCTCTGGAACAGATGTTGACTGGTTTTCTGTTTTTCGGAACTCGAAGTGGCAACTTCTTTCTTCTTGTAGCTCATCGGAAAAATGGAAGCTTTGTGGCTGGGCCGGGGTCACAACATACATAGCAGACCACTGGTGGTCGGCCACTGGACACGTCACCAGAGATAGTGGTAGATGACCTGCTTTCGCTGCAAGCAAAAATTATTTGAGATAAGTTTCTGTTTATCACGGCAAAAGTTGTTACGATGTTCGATTCTATCACAAAATTGTAACTTCCTCGAAATACAGTGGTGTTCTTAAATCGGTTCATATTTAAGTCTAAAAGGAAGAGATCTTCAAGTCCTAATATAGCTTGCCAAGACAGCAGCTTGTGAAGTAGGTGACGGCATGACTCTTAAGTGAGTGAGTAGCTACAATGATCAGATCAACCCCGTCTAATTTTTTCTTTTCTATATTTATTTTACTTGAGGTACACCAGCTAGTAAGTTACACGACAAAAATCCTACGAGTCAGATGAAGGGTCTTTGGAACGACAGAAAAAACAAAGCAGAGGCTGGTTTGTACGCTGGTGTTCTCCATATTTACGTACGGCGCAGAGTCATAGACACTAAGAGCTGCAGACAGACGTCGCATTGATGCGTTTGAAATGTGGTGCTGGAGAAAATGTGACGTATCCCTTGGACAACACACAGGACCAACACCTTCATACTAAAACAACTTGGAGTAAAGACCAGACTATCTGCTACGTGCCTACAAAGAATTCTATAATACTTCGGCCACATCTCTATAGAAAGCAAGGAGACAATCTCGAAAAGCTAATAGTGACCGGAAAAGTAGAAGACAAAAGACCACGTGGTCGTACTCCTATGCGATGTTCGGACCAGGTTTGCACCAATCTTATGTCTAAAATGTTTTATGATGCTCTGCACGTCGCTGAAGATAGAGTCAAATGGCATAATATTGTGCTATCAAGAACAATCTAATGAGGAGGTTACGACCCTCAGTAATGAAGAATACGAAGCTAGGAGGAGGACACCAGTTAGTCATATCGTCTGCTTCATCAGAATCAAAGTATATCAACTTAAGGGGAGTAGATGTATTTACAGAACGTGAATTAATATTTTCTGCTATTTTTCAAAGAATAATTTCCATACCACAAGTGAAAAGAGACATTTACTGCTCTACATAATTAACCGAAATAGTTTGATGCTGAAGTGGGAGTGAATCCGATCCCACTTCTGATGTAGGAAGTGGTTCAGATATGATAAATAAAATGCGGATGTGGTAATATAACAACTCTTTATATTTAGATCAGAATAATATTAGATCACTATTAAAGCTTTCCATCACTAATGACTAGTTCTGGTTTAACAATTCCAAGTAACTTAATTATTCCCTATTACAAATAAGTCATAATTTAAGCAATAGATAGTCAATTATAAATTGTACTGCGACTAATTTATAGTTGACAATAATAATTAACTTGTTTGCACAAATTAATTATCCGAGAGTCAAGGATAAGCTACTAGCAAGATACAACAAGTGTACCGAGCCACGCCAGAGCCTAGACTGCCTTATCGGCGGGCGCTCAGAGCCTTTTATACAGGTAGCAAAACAAGTCGAGTAGTAGGGATATCGAACGATGCGCTTGCCGGCCCGGGCCGGCATTTGTTGTTTACACTTTACAATATTCTTGCATTTGACGACGCGGACGCCGTCATATATATATATATATATATATATATATATATATATATATATATATATATATATATATATATATATATATATATATATAAGATCAGGGGTTACTTACTTCTTGAAGCATAACATAATGTGATTTATCTAAAACAGAGTTAGTTTTATTTATTAAATACAATTAAGTTGTACATAAAAATTATCAACTAATGAAATACAAACCTAAAACAGAGAATCGACAATTAAATGTTCATGCTTTACTGTTTTTATTATAAACGTGAATCATCTTTTGCACTTTTAAATTAAAACATATTCACAAACATCACTGACTTTTTTAAAGAAATTCTTAAACGACATTTGTAATTTAGCTTTATGTTGCTCGATTGAAAAAACAACACGTTTTTTACATCTCCTTCTTCGCAGCTCCGTCTTAAGGCTAATAAATGATCAAATGTCAATGTCACAAAGATTACATCACCCCTCCTCGAAATGCAAATTTTTTTAACTTATGTTGGGTAAAATTTAGCTGCAAAATCTAAAAATCAACAAGCCATAGGAATGAGCTTTGTGACATGATATAGTCCAATAGATCTTGTTCCACGACCGGTATTTATTTTAAAAACTGAATCTGATATTTTCTTTTCAATTTCAAAGGGACCAATTCTAATTTCATCCATCTTTTTTTTTGTTTAGTTTGTTTCCATAGTCAATATATATATTATCTCCTTTTTTAAATTCATATTGTAATCTATTCTTTGCAAATAAAGTTTTATTATATTTTATAGAATTGAATAGAATAGAATAGAATATATTTTATTTGCATGAATATGGGTTACAATAAATAGGTCTTACATTTTTCAGATCGCCATAATCTACCGGCAATGCCGGTGTGCAAATACATACTATAATCTACTTAATCATAATTAATGTTCGTATTTTATAAATTTAAGGTCATGAATTATCTTACAATTAATTAAACTCATAGAATCTATATAAAAAAAAAATGTCCAATTACATGTTATTATTAATACCTATATTATATCTGATAATGCATCTTTAATTATATTTTTGTCCAGGATCATATTACTATAGAACATTAATAAATATAAAAATTTAGTGAAAAATGAGTAAGAAGAACATTAACTTCTTATTGTGTTATTTGATTATTTAATTTCACATTTCACATTTGTTTATTTAGTGTCGTTATACATATTTAAAAACTTAAAATATATTAAGAGTCAGATTTAAAATTTAAGTCATGATTATAAAAAAAAAATAAAAAAAAATAATATAAGTGTATGTCAGATTATATTACATTATTATGTATATGAGTAACAGCTAATCATTCAAGTTAAAATGTAATCTTATTTTATTATTTCATTAAAATAATTATTTAAATTTATCATTTATAAAATCATTCACAGAATAATAAGCTTTTTTAGACAATAAATTAAACAAAGCACAACGAAACTTTTTCAATGGTAAATCCTTAATATTTTCGGGAATATGATTATAAATGCGAATACTCATACAAAAAACATTTCTTTTATATAACTGAAGTCTTTGATTTGGGATACATAACTTATTTTTAAACCTAATCTCTCTATTTGAACATTCACTTTTTTTTGTAAATAGATTTATATTTTTTTTTACAAAATTACCCATTTCAAAAATGTAAAGACATGGAAGTGTCAGAATTTTTAGTGATAAAAATAATGGTTTGCAGGTGTCCATACAACTTTTACCACATATCGCGCGTATAATCTTTTTTTGTACCCTAAATAATTTTAAATTATCGACACTGTTACCCCATAAAATAATACCGTATCTCAATACCGATGATATATATCCATGATAAGCAAGTAAGGCTGCCTTTGTTGTCGATGTTTCTCTTAAACGCCTAATTACATACACGAATCTATCCAGCTTTAAAATTAAATTTTCTATATGCGTCTTCCAATTGCAGTATTTATCTATAAATATTCCTAGAAATTTTGTTGATTCCACATTTGCAATTTTAACGTTGTCTATTGTTATTTTTACATTTTGTTTATTGCATTGTTGATTACGTGTTTGAAATTGTATTATTTTAGTTTTGCTTAGGTTTATTTTTAAACCATTTGATTGAAGCCAACCTATAGCTTTATTAACAGTGTTTCTTGTTTCTATTTCTATATTTTCATAATTTTTACTATTTACAAAAAGAGTTATATCATCCGCAAACATTACACATTTATGTTCAATAGCATTTGGAAAGTCATTTATCGAGACCAGAAAGAATAAAGGTCCTAAAATGCTACCTTGTGGAATACCATGATTATTTATTAGGTCAGTTGACTTATATACTTTTTTGATTTTATTAATAGTTTTTTTAATTTCTACTCGCTGGACTCTGTCCTTTTTATTGACCTTTGGAATGCTATTTCTCTGTCTTCTTCCAAAGTTTTTGTTAATAATTGTTTTTCTTTCAATTCACTTTTATACAAAATATACCACAAATTTGTGGTAATAAGTCTGTAGGCTCACCAGATAGTAAATATTTTGGAGAAAATCCTGTTACAGAATGGTTTGTTTCATTGTATTTATTTCTACATTTTTCTGCTAGTTTTGACCAATTTGTTTTTCCTTTTGATTCATTCATTTTGCGTCTTATTTTGTCACAATAGTCTGGTTTAGCCTCTCATTTAAACCGTTTGAGAACGGTGAGTCTACGGCTGTAAGTATTAATTGAGTATTTTGATCGTTAAGGTAATTTTTGAATTCAATCGAATTAAAAGCTGGATATTGATCAGAAAGTAAGATGTCTATTGTTTCTTCTTTAGGAATTTTTTCTAAGAGTTCGAGCAAGTTGATTCTTCGAGCATAGGATGTATGCGTACCTAGTGAAGTGGTCAACTAGTAGATGTAAATATCTTTTTGTTGATCTTTGACCCCCAAATCCTCCTATTGTGTCTAGTGACATTATTTGAAAGGATCTATTAGCTGGGCCTAATTGAGACATAAAGCCATATTTTCTATTTAACCTTGTTTTATTTTTTATACATATCTCACAGTTTTTACATATATCTTTAATATTTTGTGATAGATTTGGTGCAGTATAAAAGGGTTTTATTTTAGATTCTGTTTGATTTATTCCAGTATGACAATATTCTTCATGGGTCTTTTTTATTATAATTTTACTGTAATCTTCACTTAAAACAATTTTTTTTTCTATTTTTTTATAATGAATTCCATTTTCTATAACAATGTTCTTTTCAAATTCTTTTATTTTCAAATTTTGTGCTTAATATTTATTTTAATAAAAAATTTCTATATAACTATCCAATAATATGTTTATCTGTTTTCTTTGGTCAGTATTTAAGTATTCCGTATTAATATTAAATTTGTTTGTATCTATACCTTCATTAAAGTTTACTGCATATTCTTTTTCTTCTATATTTATTTCCATATTTTCAGTCTGTTTATCTTCCAATATATTTTTACCACTTATTTTGAAGTTGTTTTTTCTTTGTATTTGGATATTTAAATTCTCATCATGAGTCAACCCAAATTTATGTATTGAATCTAATCCTAGTATTAGATCATACTCAAAATATTTATTTTCAAAGATAAATGCGTTTATTTTTATCTTCTTATGCAATAACTCCGCATCCAGTGAAATTAATCCTATTGTTTTACCCCCTCCACTTATTGATTTTATTGTTTCATAACAATAATTTGGCTTCATATTCGTCACCTGAACTAATTTTGAATTTATTAATGTTATTCGTGAACCAGGATCATACAGCCTCTTGGCTTGCAATGTATTATTTAATATCACTGTAGTATCAATTAGTGGAAGGAATTTTAGTTTTTTGGATCTTCATTACTCAGTTCAACTTTTAATATTGAATTAGAACTGAAGTTTTTGTCATCGGTTGTTTTTTTTTTCATAACTATACCAACAAACATTCTCCGGATGAAATCTATTTAATTTTCCTTTATTCTCACAAATGCTGCAGGATTTTTTTCCAGTCTGTTTTATTTCTTGTTTATTGTATTTATTTCCTGTGATTAAGTTTTTCATTGTGTCATTTTTCCTCGTTAAACTTTCTAGTCCTCTTACGCAGTTAAATAAGTCATTTACTTCTTTAAGGCTTTCTCTGTCTATTCTATCCATTATGAAATTTGGTAGACCAATGGCAATGAAATAAATCAGGGTTTGTGTATCTATTGATTTGTTTACTTCTAATAACAGTCATTCTTTTTTAAGAGCATATTCTAATATTGATCCTTGTATATATTTAAAATTCATAGCGTACCTGATCGGTGACCATCCTTTATAAGCAAAAGTTTCACTTAAACTTCTCTTCCACAGAGACCAATCTGAATCTATAGTATGTTTGATAATCATTGATGTGTACCAATCTATACAAGTGTCTTCCAATAGTAATCTTAGAATTTCCACTTTTTGTAAATCTGTATCTATTTGTAAACGTACACATTCACTTTCAAAAGTATTTAACCATTGTTTAACATTTGTTTTATTTCTTGAAAACTTCTTGATTGAAAATTCTGCTACTAATATTGTCTTATTTTCTGCTTTTTTTTAATAATATTGGTTCAGTCGATAACGACTCAAGACATTGTTCTAATTTTTCAAGTAAAACCCATCAAATTGTAAGTTGTCATCATCTAAATATTTTGATTTCATTTCCTTGATTAATGTTATCCAAACTTGTCTTTTATCATGCCTTTTCTGGAGAGATTTTTTATTTTGCCAAATATTTCATGCTTTAATATTTCTTTATGTAAATGCACTGATTGATACTCTCTAGGCGTCACAAAAGTTTGGTTTTGTGTATCCATAATGAAGGTTATGGCATAAATATTTGTCTTAATATTATCCGGTTTATCTTTTATAGTAAATTTTTATTCCGGATAGACATTGAAGCAAATTACTTTAAAGAAAAAAAAATCATAAATATTTCACTAGACAAAAAGATAATTTAGAACTACCTAAAATTAGAACGCTTTATGGTAAAAGAACTGTTGAGTTTGAGGGAGCACAGTTATATAACAATCTACCTAAGCATATTAAAATATTCAAAATTTAAATGATTTTAAATTAAAACTACAATCACACTTAATTGAACAAGTAGATATTTGTAAAATAATGCATGTAGTTCCGAAAGGCACCAACTTATATTTTAAAATATTTTATATGTTTATATATAAGCTTTGTTAAAATTTCTCTATTAAGTGAACAATTGTAATGTTCTTTTGAGAAATAAATTCTTTAAACCGAAGCACTACAAAATGGATTTGTCACTGAAAAGAGCTTCTAAACTTGAAGAGGTCATTAAAATGTTTAAGTCTAGGATGGATGAATACGACGAAAAACAAGAAAAGCTCCAAAATGTAAATCCGGGTAATCCTGATATTACTGCTTTGTCACAGGATTTCTCCAATTTTAAAACATTTGTCTGGAAAACTTTATCTTTACTTAAAGCTCAAATGGAACTTTTGTCTTTGGGCATGGATAGACAGGAAGCTTTTTTGAGACGGAAGATCCTCTTAGTTCATGGTGTTTCAGAGAGAGAGGATGAAAATCCTAAAACTTTGGTCACCGACATAATATGCACCCGGATAAATCTTACTGACTTCACCAGTGGCGATATTCAGGTTTGTCATCGCCTTGGGCATAATAAGAAAGACCGGTCGAGGCCAATCCTAGTCAGGTTCAATGAACTCCATCATCGTGACTTCGTTTGGAATAATAAGACTGCCCTAAAAGGCTCAGGTTACTACACCTTATCTGAGTTTTTAACAAAATCTCGGCATAAGATTTTCTTGGAAGCGCGTAAACACTTTGGCATGAAAAATTGTTGGACGATGAATAGTAAAATCACTATTTTACTGCCCGACAAGACGAAGTGCAATGTAGAATTAATGTCGGAATTTGAGGCTATCAAAATACGATTTCCATCGCAAAATCCCGTTGTGCAGCAGATACCGAGTACCAGTGATGCAGCTTCATCCAAAGATACACGAAGAACTAGGCGTAAATAGGTTAGCTTTAACAAATGCTAGTACGTTCGATCTTAGTATGCATAATTAATATTTCATCATTATTGTTGTATAAATTCTCGTCAGTACATATTAAGCCATAATACACTAACCGTATAAATGTATAATAAATAAATTTTTGGTCACTAAAATTTATCATGCATTATGGCACAAATTGCAGTACATATGTGATATTCAAATTTCATATCTATGAAACGTGATGGTCTAATTGTTTTCACCAGGTACTCATTACTTTTATTTATTATTTACGTAGATTTATACTTATACGCAAATTTGCTTAGAATTACATTAAAACGGTTTTTTTAAACACACAAAATAAAAACTTCTAAGTTTATGATATTTCACCACAGATTGTTGGTCCCGGGCTCCTTTGAAGAATAGGCCAACTGTCGTTCTGCCAGGCAGGTCGTAAAAGGCAACTGAGTGGCTGTTTGCGTCACTACCATCGTGACTACTAGGTGGTAGAGTTCTGCATCGGCTCGGCCGGGTCTGGTACCACCGCCTTACCTATTCCTGCCGCAATAGCGTCCATGCTGGTCACGGTTTTGTTCCGGTTTGGAGGGTAAGGTAGCCGGTAAACTTATGCATGCGGCATTAGACCTCGCCACAAGATAGCAACGCACCATTAACGTCTTTAGTGTCTATAGGCGATGGTTGACTCTTTCCATCAGGAGACCCTCGATCTGCTTGTTTGCTATCTTATGACATAAAAAAAAGATTATATAGCAGTCTATAACGTAACCAGATTATATGACAGTACTCCTTGTTTACCGGTGCAAAATGTTAGACTGATGATTCAGTACGCGTACTGCCTTACAAAATTTATTATTTAACACAGGAGCTTGTTTTCGTTTGGTTCACAGTTCACTTACACTACATAGTTAGAATACACGGATATAAAACGTTATAAGATATTTTTATGCTTCCTGGCATACAAAATGTATTTTTTTTTATTCATTTATTTTAATTTTTTGTAATAGTTTCGTTTTAAATGTAGTTAATGTATGTATTTTTTTTTTAATTTTTGTTAATTAACAATGTCGTCGTTTTACATTTTCTTACCATTTGGGATATAGCATAAGATTAAAAGTTATTAATTTAATGTTTTATGTAATCTTTGTCAATATATACATTTATGTGGTTTCTTTGTGTTTAGTGATAGTTGCTTTATAAGAGTGGTGTGTTTTGTCGCATTTACTGTAGTTTTTTAAATACTTAGTTTTTTAGTTACTAACAATTATTATTATTATTTGTAACGGTCGTTTTAAATAACCTAATACATACAAGAATATTTATTGCTTTCGTGTCATGAATGATAACGTGTTAATTGACGATAGTTTTTTTTTCTTGTTCATCGTCCAGTGATGGTTTTTTTAGTGCAGATAGCGATAGTGAATCTGCAGACATCTCTTTGCCTGAACAATTATCATCTTTTTTTGCCATATATCCTATGGTTTATGGTTTAAGACTTTATTTTCTCGAAGAATAACAATTAATATTCACTTAAAGAGAAAATAACAACTTAGTGACTAAACAACAATATACACATGAGGGTACATATAAAATTATATCATACGACAACATGAATAGTGGAGCTGTACAAAGATCTAAATATCAATTTACTGGAAGTGACAAAGTGAGCGTACATAGTAATCAACAATGCTTAAAATATATTTAATTGCAATATACTAAAGTTTTAATTCATATTATATCAATATGTATTTAGTTTATCTATTAATGTCTATTTAGTTAATCTCCATTTGATTTTTTTTATATATATATTTTACATAATTATTAACCCAAATATTTAAGACCCTATATATTGCTTTTTATATAAGTATTATTGAATTTAAGTATGTATACAAATAAATAAAGTTGGAGTGTCTGTTTGTAATATTAGAATAACCGCTTTTCACTGAATACATATGAGTGTATACACGGTACATATACCATGATACCATTTTTTACAATGTTTATCCGTCTGTCTGTTTATTCCGGCTAATAACACTGGCAGATAGCTGATATGATGGGGAGTAAATTAGGCTACTTTTTTTTCGAAATTTTACACGCGGACGATATCGCCGGCTCAGCTAGTTAATAATATATTCTTTTAGTAGTTTTTTAAATAAGGCCATTGTTTCACAGTTTTTAACCTTATCAGGTAGTTTGTTATACAGATTTGCACCTTCATATTCAATATTTCTTTTACCGTAGTTTGTTCTTGGTTTACGTGTTATTAAATAATTTGCATTTCTTAATTTGATTTTCTGTACTTCATATTTTTTTTTAAAAGATAGACTGGTATGTATTTCCTTATTTAGTATTTTTCGTACGAGTATACATGTGTTATATATATATGATTGCTTGATATTCATGATTTTTGTTTCGTGATATATTTTCCAAGTCGGAGTTCGAAATTTGTAATTAAATAAAGTTTTTATTAGTCTATTTTGCGCTTTTTGAATTATATCTACATTTGTTTTTGCTGCTGTACTCCAGATTTCTACTAAATAGTTAATATGTGGTTTAATTAAAGAATTATATATAATATGACGAACTTTTTGAGGTAGACTTCTTTTAATAGTATGTAGGATTCCTGTTAATGATATCAACTTACTTTTAATTTTTTCTATGTGTGGTTTCCAACTAAGATGTTTGTCTAAAATAAGGCCAAAGTATTTTTCTTGTGTTTTCTTTTCAATTACCTGATCGTTTATTTTAAGTTGTATATTTGAAGCAATTTTTTTATTTTTTGCAGCAAATATTATGTAATTAGTTTTAGTGACATTGATAGTAAGTAGGTTAAGTTGAAACCATTCATTCAATATATTTAAGTCATTTTGAGCTTGTGGTATGATTGCCTCGATTGATTGCCCAAAATAAAAAATACTTGTATCATCTGCGTATAATGTAATATTTCCTTTAAGGCCGAGTTGACAGATGTTATTTATGTATAATAAAAACAACAAAGGACCATAAATTGATCCCTGTGGTACGCCATACGTGATTTTACTGGGACAACTTTGTGACTGACCTATTTTAACTATTTGCTTGCGATTTTGTAAATAAGATTTAAATATGTTTAATGCTCTGCCTCTAATCCCAATATCAAACAGTTTTTGAATTAATATATTAGGGCTAATCGTATCGAAAGCTTTTTTGAGATCTATAAATATACCTAAAACTACTTGCTTTTGATCAATTTTGTTTTTAATTTTAGTAACGAGGTCAACTGTCGCTGAAAGTGTGTTTGATCTTGGTCGAAATCCATACTGTTTGTGATAGAGAATTTCGTTTGATTTTAAGAATGATTCCAAACGGGTGTATAATATTTTCTCAAAAATTTTAGAAATTGCTGGGAGAACGGAGATTTTTTTTATATATATATAACTGTCGCTGAAAGTGTGTTTGATCTTGGTCGAAATCCATACTGTTTGTGATAGAGAATTTTGTTTGATTTTAAGAATGATTCCAAACGGGTGTATAATATTTTCTCAAAAATTTTAGAAATTGCTGGGAGAACGGAGATGGGCCGGTAATTGTTGCAGTCGCTTTTATTACCAGATTTATACAATGGGGTGACTTTAGCAATCTTTAAGCTATCAGGAAAAACTCCCTGCTCTAAACATTTGTTGATGCACTCTGTAAGCTCAGTACAAATAAGGTTTTTTACGCTTTTCAAACATTTAATATTTATACCGTCAATTCCAGATCCAGTGTTAGAGTCTAAGCTATCAATGATTTTCATTACTTCGGCGGTGGTAGCTGGTGTAAAAGACTTCAATTCCTCAGTTGCGCTTAATATAGACAATTTATGACTATCATTAGTTTTATATCTGTCGGGAATGAGGTCAGCTAATGATGATCCTACATTAGTAAAGTACGAGTTTAGGTATTCACAGATTTCAACTTCGTTTGTGATCATTCCTGCATCTGTCTCAATTTTATCTGGTGCTTTATTTACTTTTATTTTATTAACTGAAAGATCGTTAATGAGTCGCCACATTTTGCGTGGTTTTTTTAAGTTTTCTGTGAAACGTCTGTAATAATATGAGTTTTTAGCATTAAATATTAATTTAGCTGTTGTTGACTTAGCTTTTTCATATTCTAATTTCGCTTCGGTGTCAGATGTATTACTTTTGTACTTTTTCCAAAGTGAGTTCCGGTAGTTTATTTTGTCAATTATTTCTTTGTTGATCCAATCTTGTCGTGGAGGGTTCAAAGTTTTTGATTTTGTGATTTTGCTATTAGATAAGATATCAGGTTTTTTTCAAATTTTGCATATAAGGGTTCTATATCATTAATTTTAGATTCTTCATAAGTCTTATAGAATTTTTCATAGTCGATTGTAGTATACTTCATTTTCTTGATGTGTTCAATTTGGCACCTTTTAATTTCTAAAAATATTTTTTTATGATCGGACATCGATGATTCGGTAATGGCTTAATGGAAATTATTATTTATGATATTTGAGCATACATGATCTAGTAAAGTTTTTGTAGTCGTTGTTTGACGTGTGCAATAATTTTGACTGATTTTATTGAGAATTCTAAAATTGTTCTCTTTTAAAGTATCCTTGTAGTCACGAGTTGATTTATCTAGGTTAAGCAAATCAAAGTTGAAGTCTCCAAAAACTACAGCTCTTTTCATTTTTTGTAATTGTCGAGAGTATGTATTAAGGAAGTTTTTGACGTTAGTTTTATCTGGCTTGTAAATAGCGCCAATTGCAAGAGAAAACTTCTTAACGTAAATCCACAGGTAATGAACATCATCAATACAATTGTCTTCAATAATATTGTGCTTTAAGCTGTCGTGGGCAAATATTGAAACTCCTCCGCCCCTTTTGTTTTGTCGGAAATTAAAGTAATGTGTATAGCCCGGGATGTGAAGTCTTTTTACCTCAACTTCATTTTTTATCCAGGTTTCGGTAAGAACAATTAGATGTGTGATTGTTGGAAGAGATCTAATAATACATTTTAATTCATCAAATTTTCCTGGCGTGATGATACTGCGGGCATTGGCATAGAAACATTTTAGTGAATTATTTGTAACTTTTATGTCTGAATATTTAGCTGTAACTTGATATGTTATTTTCTCTGAGGTAGTAGCTAGTTTTTTGACTCTTTGCCTGCACCATCAAGTTTTGATTCTGAAGATGTAATAATTTTAGGCACGCCTTTAATGTATTTAATTTTCAAATCTATCTCTCCTTCAGCAGTACGTTTCTGTAGTTCTTTTACGAGGTTTTGTAGACATTAACGTTGGTTTGGAGTTTGATCACAGTATAATTTGATGTGATTTATTTCCAATGCATTTTTGTTTTTAAGTAAATATTTTGGGGTACCTTCAGATTTGAAACATATTTTGAGAGGACGATTGCGTTCCGGTAAGAATTTTCCTAGTCGAAAAATTTTTTCAGGCTCAGGACAGTCTTTATGTATTTTATTTATGATTCTGGTTATTTCTTCCTTATCGGACGCAATCCGTTCTACTTTAGACATTGCCTTTGGTTCTGGTAAGCCGACGATAATAATATTTTTGGACCGTTCATTTCTCTCGTGTATTTCGCATATGATTTCTTCATACGTTGTTGACTGCTGAGGAAATGATGTTATATCTGAAGCGTTTTTGAGTTTGTTGATATCGGCTTCTAGCAGTTCAACTTTTGTCTCTGTACTTTCGGTAATGGTTTTTAAAGTTGCAAGCGTACTTTTTAGATTGTTATTTTCTAAAATAATATTCTCAACGGTGTTGCTAATATTGTTTACGTCAGTTTTAATAGCTGTAATGTCTTGACGCAGCATGTTTATATTTTCAGCTTGATCAGTTTTTACTGACGTTAGAACAGCCATCATTTCCGCCATTTGTTTGCGTAATCCAGTCAATTCAGTTCTTATAAGATCGTTATCATCAGTAAATTTTCGTTTATGCCGATGTGTAACTTGAGGAGTTTATTCAGTGTCCGATTGCATATCTGAAAGATTTGGTTGAGAACCACCGTGTTTTTTGCTGGTGTCACTTCTAGTTGGTGAGCGTAGTAGACTCATTTTATATCTGTGTATTGATTATGCGCTATTGTCAGTATATTGTTGAGTGTACCGAGTAAGAAAGAGAAAACCAGGTACCTGTCTTTTTTACTCTTGGGCGCGGAGTGACGTCACTGCACTGTTGATTCAAGATTACACTTGTCGCTCAGAAGTGAAGAGATGTAATAGCTCACAATTGATTTGGAAAAGTATGTTTTGTGTAAGCCCCACAAGATTTGCAATGGGTTGTGCACTATTTAAAAATGTTTAATAATTATCTATAACACGTCTGTTCTGTACGCTCGCTGTGTCAATCCTAACGACTTCAACGTTGTGCATATAAATGCTCAGAGTATTCCTGCCCATTTCACGGATCTGCTGATTTGGTGATAATAAGAAACTAGACGCGATTCTCATCTCGGAATCTTTTCTAAAGCCATCGCTCCCTAGTTCTCAATTTTCTATTCCAGGTTTTAAATTAATTAGAAATGACAGAATAGGTAAAAGGTGTGGAGGTGTTGCCATTTACCTACGAGAAACCATCCCCCATAAAATAATTGTCACTTCTCCAAGCGAATACAGTGAATCTATTGAATACATTTTTTTAGAAATAATTCTCAACCACACGAAGGTTCTTTTATCTGTACTTTACAGCCCATCTCTTAACATCAATTACTTTCCAGCATTGGATTCGGTTCTTGACGAGTTACGACCTTTTTACGACCATGTCCTCCTCCTTGGTGATTTTAACACGTGTCTTCTTAAGGACGATTCTCGTGCTCGCAAGTTACTTTCAATTTTGTCTTCTTATAATTTATATTCTCTGCCCCTATCCGCTACTCATAAAATTCCCAACACAGCTCCTTCACTATTAGATTTAATAATTGTATCCAATCCTGAACACGTTAATTCACATGGGCAAACAGCTTCATGCTTTTCTTACCACGATCTGTTATACATGTCCTATCGCGTTCGTGTTCCTAAACGATTAACTAGTCACTCTGTTTGTCGTTCATATAAAAATTGTAACATTGATAATCTAGCTCGTGATATCAATGCTGCTGATTGGACACCGGTATTTAATGGAAATAATGTAGATGATGTTGTTCAGTATTTTAACAAAACGTTATTTAATATTTTTGATGTCCATGCTCCTATCAAAAAAATAAAAATAAAGCATAATCCCGCTCCATGGATAAACAATGATATAAAATCTGAAATGTTAAAGCGTGATAGAGCTAATCGTCACTACAAGAGGTACCCTTCCGAACGTAATTTTAGTAATTACAAGAAACTACGTAACAGGTGTACTCAGCTTTGTCGTGCAGCCAAACGTCTTTATATCCATGATACTATTGCGAAATCTGATTCAGGGCAAGCATGGAAATTTCTAAAAACCCTTGGTGTTGGCAGAAATTCTCCATTTTCAAATAGTAATATTGATATTAATTCTCTCAATTCACATTTTTCAACCCCTCCTATTTCTTTGGATATAACCACTAAATCCAATACATTAAATTACTTATCATCTATTCCGTTAAAACCATTTCCCCAGTTTAATTTCCAACTTGTTACCGATGAGGAAGTTATAAGGCATGTTCGCTCAATTTCATCCACTGCTGTAGGTAGTGACTTTTTATCCTCCAAAATGATTTCGCTATCTTCCCCTATGATAATTCCAATATTAACATCTATTTTCAATTTATCCTTAAGCAGTAATACCTTTCCTTCTGCTTGGAAAACAGCTCATGTCCTCCCTCTCTCAAAAGTTTCTAATCCTTCTTCTCCATCTTGCTATCGGTCAATATCTATTCTCCCATTTCTCTCTAAAGTATTAGAGCATATTGTACATACTCAATTATCGGATTACTATGTAGCCAATAACTTGTTGAGTTCTTTCCAATCAGGATTTCGTAAAGGGCACAGTACAGTTACAGCTCTCATTAACGTATCTGAAGATATTCGTGCTTCTATTGATGACCAAAAACTTACAGTTGCTGTGCTTCTTGATTTTAGTAGTGCCTTTAACTGAGTAGATTTTGATATACTACTAGAAGTTCTACGCTCCCGTAACCTTTCGTCCTCTGCTGTTGCCTGGTTTGACTCATACCTCCGAGGGCGATCGCAGTGTGTTCGTGTCAACGACATGTTTTCTGATTCACTACAACTCACTGCGGGCGTTCCTCAAGGTGGAGTTTTTGAGCATGTAACTAATAATTGTATATTTTTGTGGACTATAAATAAGTCTTTAATAGAGTATAACTGTTTTATTTTATTGCTGCGCGTGATTGAGGTGCCGGCGAGTTACATATTGGCTTTTCTAAGATTCAATATCACTAAGCGTGGAGGAATGATGTAAACATGACACCGCAACATCACTCCCCCCAAAAATTGAAAATTTTTCCTAAATTGTACGGTTTAAAACACATGATTATAATAATTGAACAAATATTTAGATAATGCAATGATACGTACACATAATGCACACTTGTGAGAAAGTGATTAACACCTGCATGGTGTCTGATTACATTCACTGTAAAACGAGACAGTAGTTATGCTACATTAGTTTACAATGTAATTTATTAAGTATAACGGCACATTGCCATTGTCTTTATTCTCTATATCCATCTGTGGCTGCCGAGCGATCGTGGGTAGGCGGGCGAGGAGAATTAAAACCACTTGTTTTAAAGTTTTTTTTTTTTTATTTCATAAGATAGCAAACAAGCAGATGGGTCTCCTGATGGAAAGAGTCAACCATCGCCTATAGACACCAAAGGTGTTAATGGTGTGTTGCTATCTTGTGGCGAGGTCTAATGCCGCATGCATAAGTTTACCGGCTACCTTACTCTCCAAACCGGAACACGACAGCGACAAGCACTGACGCTATTGCGGCAGGAATAGGTTAGGCGGTGGTACCTGACCCGGGCGAGACAATGCAGAACTCTACCACCTAGTAGCCACGATGGTAGTGACTCGCATAGCCAGTCGGTCGCCTTTTACGACCTACCTGGCAGAACGGCAGTTGGTCTATTCTTCAAAGGAGCCCGGAACCAACACGGGGAAAAAAGTTAACAATATCCAATAATTATTTCAGTAAAATATTAGCAGCAATATAATCAGCACTTTCGATATTATAATAAAGTAATGACGCTCCACCGGGCACGTCTTGCTTCAACGAGATGCAAATGGGTTGATCCGTTTGCCTCTGCGCACGAAAGAGCCCGAAGTTGCGTCAGGGTGAAGAAACGTTAAATCGTACTATTCTAATGTCACTGTCAAATGTCATTATCACTTTTGACGTTTCTTGACACTCTCAAAACACAGTGGCGCCGTCACGGCCGGACTGACATTCGCACGTCCTCGTGCGACAGCTCACACCTCGGGTTACCTGAAAAGACAAAACACATTTGTAGCACAAGACTAGGCCTGTTCGCCCATCCCTGACCAGCTACCCATATATGTCACCTGATTAAAGAGATCTGAGTCTTCACCCCCCACATTAACTAACAACACACTGGGCGGACAACTGACCTCAGGCACTCCCTCGACCAGCTCACCAAATCACATGTTGAGGTGGACCGGATAACCGTCAGCGCCCCTTCCACCAGTCACGAAAACCATACACAGCTGCTGCAATCAACTGATCCGAAACGTCGACCCACATAGGCCAGTTCCAGACCAATTTCCTGACACTCAGCTCACAAACCACAAGCCACAGTCTGACCCTGGGCATCGACCCGGTTTAGGCCAGCCCAGTAGATCAACTACATGTTACACCACATAGGAAAATATAGTCTGGTCATGGGTTTCGACCCGATTTAGGCCAGCCCTGTTAACCAACTACATCCTTTTTTTTTTTTTGTTCTCGCAGGGGAAATGCTCTTACGCACTGCCGGGCCGTGTGGACTGGCCCGAGTGTGGGACTCGCCGGACAGAACCGACCATACCCACTAAAACCCCTGCGTCCGCCCCACTGTGCCGTGGTGGCGAGAAGGTGGGAACGCTTGCGCACACGTCCACCAACCCGCCAGCACCTGCCAGGCTTGCCGGCATCCTTCGGGACTGGGGCCGCCGTGGCCCCAGCAGACGGCTAAGAAGCGCGCGGCTACGACACCGCACGCACCTCCTCGAGGCCTTTTGGGGCAGAGCCCCGGCCTCGATCACGGGGGACGAAGCAGGGCCTGGTAGGCCCGACGTCGCACCCCCGTGCGTCTCCGGCGGATCGGGTCGGGGTTGGCCGCAGCCTCCCTTTCCCTCTCCGCCGTCTCCTTCTGCGACATCACGTCCTCGCAGAAGGAGAGGACGGCCGTCCACGATTCCTCGCTCTCGACCATGGCTTTCACGACGGTCGGAAGCGAGAGATCAGCCCCGATGGCATCGCGTAAGACACGCCGCTGTACTGCCCAAGAGGGGCACCCCTCGAGGGTGTGCTGCGCCGTGTCCTCGCTGCCCGCACAGTGGTGGCAATCGGTCGTCGGCTCACGTCGGGCAATTTGGCACAGGTACTTTCCGAAGCATCTATGCCCGGAAAGCACCTGTGTCAGCCAGAACGTGACCCGCCCGTGCCGCCTGTCCAGCCAGGTTTGGAGAACCGGCCGGACAGCCTCAACAGTTCGGCGACCGGCCGTAGGTTCGGCCAGCCGCTCCGTCCACCTCCGGACGGTTAACCGTCGAGCGTGGGACTTCCACCTTTCCGTCACCGTTGGCGGATCGCCGCCGGACCGCAGCTCCTGGCGTTGCTCGTAGAGCCTTGCCAGTACCGCGGCCTCTAGATCCCACGGCGGCGATCCCGCCAACACGCACGCCGCCTCTGTCGAGATGGTGCGATATCCCCGGATGGCCCTGATCACCATCACCCTTTGCGGTTGTCGCAGAAGGGCGATGGTGGCGCTTCGCAGCGCCGGAGCCTAGACTGGGGCCCCGTACAGGGCCATCGAGCGCACCACCCCCAGGTAGAGGCGGCGGCAGGCCACGTCAGGCCCCCCGAGGTTTGGCAGCAGCCGCGCAAGAGCGGCGGCCGCCGCCAAAAGCCGGGGAGCCAGGCGACGGAAATGTTCGCGGAAGTCCCAGCGGCTGTCGAGGACGAGTCCGAGATACCTCATGTCGGACTTGACCTCGATTTGGACGCCGCAAACCACGATGTGGGCCCCCGGAGGGGGCGCAGCCCTCGGCCTGTGAAAACACAAGGCCTTGGACTTTTCAAGCGCCACCTCGAGGCCCAGAGCGCGGATGCGCGCGACGACCGATGCCACACCCACCATAGCGAGGCGGGCGGACTCGCGGTAGTTGACCCCGCGGGCCGTAACCAAGGTGTCGTCCGCGTAGCACGTCACACCGACGCCCGCGGGGAGAGCGCCCCGCAGCACCCAATCGTATCCGATGTTCCACAGGAGAGGGCCTGGCACCGACCCCTGTGGAACACCGCACACCATCTCCCATGTCTCCAGTCCGCCTCCCCGCCCCTGGTACTGTACGTACCTCTGGCTCAGGTAGTCCCCGATCAGGCGACGGAGGTAAGGAGGCACGCTGTGGTATTTAAGCGCCTCCCTTACGCAGCTCCACGGCATCGTGTTGTAGGCGTTCGCTATATCGAGCGATACCGCCATCAACACGCCGCCGTGGGCGACAACCTCCTCCGAGTCGGCCTTGACGCGATTGATCGCGTCGATCGTCGAAAGGCCGGCTCGAAACCCAAACTGGGCGTTGGCCAGATCGGGACCTACCCGAGACATGTGCTCGACCAGGCGCGCAACGACTATTCTTTCGAATAGCTTGCACACCTCGTCGAGCAGCACGATGGGGCGGTAGGCGGAGGGAGACGTGTTCCGCCCGATGTGGAAAGAGGGCGGACACGACGTCCCTCACGAATTGGTGATCGAGGCTCTGGGTCAGCGGAGGCGCCCAGGAGCGTAGTTTGCCCCTGACAGACTTGTAGGGGCGCCCCCACGGATCGTTGTCCAGAGCCCCGAGCAGCTCTTCGCGTGCCTGGGTTTTGGCCCTGCTGATAGCGAGCTGTAGGGTCTTCTTCTTCTCCCTGAAGACCTCGTACAGCTCGCGCTCCGTCGTCTCGTTGCGGTGCCGTCCTCTCCGGCACCTGGTGTAGTTTCGTCTGGCTGCCACGCACTCCACGCGCAGCGCGGCGATTTGACCAGACCATCAGTACACCTGGCGACGAGAGGGGGGCGGCTTGGCCCGGGGCATTGAGCTGTCACACACCTGCGTCAATGCCCTCCGGAACCATTCCGCCTCCTCATCTACCCTCACAGGCCTGGCGGGTAGTGGTTGCCAGGCCTGGACGACGGAGGCCTCCAGCAGAGCGTCTCTGTCGAGACGCCCCAACGTCCACCTGGGGAATGGCGGGGAGCTACCTCTCGTGGGACTTGTGCCCGGTGTCGTCGACGAGGCGGAGACGTCGAATCGGATGTATCGGTGGTCCGAAAGCGTCTCCACCCCATCGAGGACTCTCCAATCTCGGACACGGCGTGCTACAGCGGGGCTAGCGAACGAAATGTCCACTATTGAACCGCCCCGCTGTCACACGCAAGTGAGGGTCGACCCCCTATTCAGGATGCAGAGGCCGACCACCACTGCTCACTCTTCCAACGCGCTGCCTCGCGGGTCCGTCATGGGGGACCCCCATGCCGAGGATTTGGCATTGAAGTCCTCCATCATGATCACAGGGCGAGGATTGGCCCGTCTGACTAGGACCTCAACCTCGCCCAGGAACGACTCAAAGTCGGCGAGGCAGCGGTTGGGTGAGAAATAGATCCCCACCACAAAGATTCCCTCCCATTCGACGGCAACGAAGCCCCGGCCACGACCAACCACAACAGAGACCGGGGCTGCGACCGTAGTTATGACCGCCACCGAGCTGTCCAAGTCCCCAACCCAATTTCGGGGGGGGGACAAAGTACGGCTCAGCGGCTACGGCAACGACTATGTTCCACTCCGCCAGGGACTGCAGGAGAAGGTCCTGTGCCCCAGCGCAGTGGTTTAGATTCGCCTGGAGGAAGCGATGGATGCGGCCCGCTAGGGCCATTATTTTGTTTCCATCGCTTCCTCTGGCGGCGTCTCAGAAGACGCAGCTGCAACCACAGGCGGCGCGGCCTGATTCCTTAAGGACACCACGCGCTTTCTCTTACTCATTTTTGTGGCTCCGCACGACTTGGCACCAAATCGATGCTCGGCTGGTCGTCCAGCGGCGGCACACAGAGAGCAGTGTGGGGCAGCAGAACAGACAGCCGACTTGTGTCCTTTCGTTCCACAACGGAAACATTCGTCGCTGCGGTCTACCTCGGACGTACACGCGCAGCGTACATGTCCCACATCCAGGCAGCGAAAACACCTCATAGGTCTAGCAGGGAGAACCCGAACCTGTGCCTGGACATAGCCAGGAGACTAGTCTCACACGACAAAGCATAGTTCCTGGACTCTGTATGCCCGAATACTACCTCAAATGGCGTAAAATTAGTTGTGCTATGGATTGTATTGTTATAGGCCATAACGGCGTACGTCATAACTGAACAAGCATCCAACTCTTTTTTGTCATATTTAGCTAACCTGTATATTTCGTTTATCGTAGAATGAAAACGTTCGACGATAGCCATTGAACTAGGGTTATTTGGTGTCCCTATATGTAATTCTATTTTATATAACCCTAAAAGCTCCTTAATAAGTTTGTTATTAAATTCAGTACATGAGTCACTATTAATTTTTTGTGGCAATCCGTACATGCTAAAGTATTTTATTAGTGCCCTAACTACCTCTGGGGTACTCCTGTTAGGTATCTCTAAGGCCTGCCCAAGTTTACTAAAGGCATCCACTACGGTGAGATAATATTTATTTTCTATGTAAAATAGGTCTATGAAAATTTCCTGAAAGGGACAATCCTGAGTTTGGGTCAATTGGATAGGAGGTTTAATGGGTTTCCTATCGTATTTCATTTTCTTAAACTGCTCGCAGCCATTAATAACAGCTGCAATGGTTTCTTTCATGTTAGTCCACCAATAATAGCGTTTTATTTTATTAAACGTTTCCCTAATTCTCATATGACAAGTTTTTACTTCGTGATATTTTTTTATGACGTGCATTTGGTCAATTTCCGATTCATTAAGGTTGACTACCCTTTCTGTACATTCTACTAAATTTAAAGTTCCCTTTTTATAGAGATCGGTGACCACCCTAGCGAATGTTTTTCTAAATGATTCGCACTCAAAATAAATATAGTATTTGTGCTTTAAGTCAACATATTCCTTAAAAAAATCTTTTACGATTTTTGGGTTATTCTCCGGATGTGAACCTCGAGAATCCTCTGGGTTTTGGTCGACCTATCATTTACACAAATTTTATCGCGAAACCACTTATATACCAATATTTGTTTCGGCTTGGTATCTATCGCTTCGGAAAGGATAGGAATACCATCGTGCTCCCTATTGGAGACTGAGTGGGCTGTCTCACCATCATCAGAGTCTGATATTTCAATTGTCTCTGGTTCAGGTTCCTGGCAGCCAAGTTTCGCGATATCTTCTTCTAACTCTCTGACGACGCTTTGAACCCGGTCGTCGTCGTTGTAGTTCGCAATCATCGATTCGAGATCCCTATCTATCGCGTTTACTTTGATCCGAGACAAAGCATCCGCGTTTGTGTTTTGTGGTCCCTTTTTATATTTAATTTCGAAGTTAAATTCCTCTAAACGTAACCTCCATCTAATCAACTTACTATTAGGTTCCTTTAACGAATATAGCCAAGCTAGAGGTCTATGGTCAGTATAAATAACAAACTTATTTCCGTAGAGATACGGTCTAAAGTACTTAACCGCCCAAATAATTGCTAAAAGCTCTTTCTCTATAGTACTGTACTTAGATTCCGTGTTTGTGAGAGACCTACTAGCATATGCTATGGGTTTGTCTGCTCCTATGGGGCCCTGGGACAATACCCCTCCTAGGGCATAATTTGACGCGTCTGTTGTCAATATAAATTGTTTTTTAAAATCTGGGAACTGTAAAAGAGGTGCGTTTATAAGTAATTTCTTACACGTTTCGATTCGACACTCTCTATATTCATCGTTTATTACAATCTTCTGGCCCTTTTTTAGACATGCCGTAAAAGGTCTCGTTATTTTCGCGAAATCCTTTATAAATTTTCTATAATAACCTATTAAACCTAAAAAACTTTTTATTTCTGTTACAGTTTGTGGTAACGGATACTTTAAAATTGCATCTATCTTATCGTTGTTGGGTTTAAGACCCTCGTTAGTTATTGTGTGTCCTAAGTATAACATTTCCTTACGTAAAAAATGCGACTTATCTAATTGAGCTTTTAAGTTAGTTTCTCTAAACCTATCAAATAATAGCCTAAGTTTTTGAACATGTTCTTTCAGACTCCTAGAGAATATGATGACGTCATCGAGATATACCAGGCAGTGTATGCCCTGTAGGTCCCTCAAGATGTTATCCATTGCTCGTTGAAAAGTAGCAGGCGCTGTTTTTAATCCAAACGGCATCCTATTAAACTCATAGTGACCAAATGGTGTGCTAAACGCTGTTTTGGGTTCATCCTGCTCTAGAAGCTCTATTTGGTGATACCCACTAGCTAAATCTAGCGTAGAGAAGTAAATACTCTTCCCTAACATATCAAATAAATCGTTAATGTTAGGCAAAGGATACTTGTCGTCAATGGTTATCTCGTTTAGACGCCTATAGTCTATCACCATACGCCATTTTTGTTTACTCGAACTATCAGGCTTTTTTGGTACTAGATGAACCGGTGCACTCCACGGGGAAAAAGATTCTCGAATGACATCATCACCTAATAATTTTTTAACTTGAGTTTTGATTTCATTCGTTTGCGTTGGGGGTAGACTACGTGCCCTAATGAATATCAAATCTTCGTTCGTAGTGCGTATTGTTAGGTTGCGCCTCCGAGTACTTATAAAAAAAAACACTTTTTCGGAACACAAGTTATTTATTTCACTTTCTACAATTACTAACTAATGGGACTTTAACTATAAACACTCTAACTTGGATCACACTTTTCGCGGTTCCCTTGTGAAGGGTAATTGCGACCCGGAGTATGGATAAAGCACTAGTCTATTCGCTGTGTCCAGGCCGGCGGGCAGAAACCAGGTCCGTAGCTGGGCAGCGTTTAGGCTAGAGAATATCTAACTGAAGAATATTTGGGAAACAGCGAGTATTTATACATATATATTGCTGACTATCCAGCTTATATGCACTTCAGCATTATTGCATGGAAAATAGGGATGTAACACCTCCCCCTTTTAGAACGGAACATGCGGAAAATAGAAATAGAATGTGAGTATGATCCAAATTAAGAAGAAATAGAAACAATTAAAATAACAATATAAAAAAATAATGACATAGAAAATTACAGCGTAGATTAATTATCATTAATTATTATACAATTCAAAGTAATCACAAAATCGAAATGAAATAGTAAAATATAGCAATTAAGAGTTATCAAACTTTAAATGTAAATGTAACAATAAAGTAAATAACAGGAAAGAGTCTATAGAAAATAACATTTGAATGGAATTAGTTATCATTATAAAATTATAAATATTCACGAAATCGAAATGAAATAGTGAAATATAACAATTGAGATTTATTAAACTTATAAGGTAAATGTAACGATATGAAATAGAAAATAGCATTTGAATAGACGAAATAGAAAACAATGATTTAGTAAATTTTATTTCAACAGAACTAGAAATAGTAACTAAATGTAAGCAAATACTTATTACAATAAAGAAAATCATTTATAAACCTTAATTAAAAATAACTTAATTTAAACACATCAAAATAGTAATAGACAGAGCAAAATAAAAAATAAAATTTACAACAATTCAAGATTCCTTTTGGGCGTAATACTTGAATCAGTACTTTCAGTATCATAGTCTCGATTAGACATTTCGATACTCGATCTGGCATGAACATTTGATTTTGGTTTCGTTATACAATTGTTGATAATCTTGTTGAGGTAAACGCAGATTTGTGAGTGGCAACACTTTTCTACTACTGTCTGTCGCGTCGTTGCCTTATGCTTGTATGTAACTTAAGATTTTTAATCCGAGTTGAAAATAAAAGTCATTGATCATATTTCATCAATCTTTTATTAATTTATCAGGTTATGGGCCGCCCCAAGCCTGCCGTTAAAAGTATTTTTGTGTTTTGGACAACATTTATAGCGTAATTAGTAAAAGTAAAATCACGAGTATAACCTCACTATTAGTTACCGCGCTCGCGAGTTATTTCTCTTTTTCAGCTATTTACAGCTATTTATTGGTTGAATGTTACAAATATGGCAGGAAATTATTCGATAATGTCAATTGAGAAGTTAACGGGTCGTGAAAATTGGGCAAGTTGGAGTTTTGTTGTAAAGGCGTATTTGCAGCACGAGGATTTATATAGCTGTATTTTGAAGGAGCCAACGCCTACTGATCCTGACTCTGTTCAACGAGACACTAAAGCTAAGTCAAAATTGATTTTATTAGTTGACCAGATTCTATATGTACACATTCAAGAAGCCCAAAATGCAAAACAGGTATGGGAAAATTTAGCAAAGGCATTTGAAGACAGCGGATTGACACGAAAAGTTGGCTTATTAAAAGAACTCATTAATACCAATTTAGAAAATAGTCTGTCGGTCGAAGACTATGTTAATAAGATTATGACAGCTGCGCATAAGTTAAGGAACATTACATTTAATGTGGATGATGAATGGTTGGGCACATTAATGCTGGCAGGTTTGCCAGAAATGTACAGGCCCATGATTATGGGCTTACAAAGTTCTGGTATAAAGGTTAGTGCTGATTTAGTAAAAAATAAATTACTACAGGAAGTAAATACTGTAGACACTACTGCACTTTATACAAACACAAAAAATTGCCAACCCAAAAGTAATCATACTAAAAATAAAAAAGGTCCTAGATGCTTTAATTGTAATAAGTATGGACATCTCAGTAAAAATTGTTGGTTTTTAAAAAATAAATCACAAAGTAAAGATAATAATAAAAGAGGTTTTGTAGCAGCTTTTTCAGCCATGCAAATGAATGACTGTATGAATTGGTATGTAGATTCTGGTGCTTCGATGCATATGACAATGCATAAGAATTTATTAGAAAATATAACAATACCACCGATATCCACAATAAGAATTGCAGATAATAAAACATTAAACGTTGAATGCTGTGGTGATGTAACTCTTCAGATACCTAACAAAGATGGCAGCAGCAATAAAATATTAGTAAAGAGTGTATTATTTGTGCCTGAGCTGTCCACAAACCTATTATCAGTAAGTAAAATAATAAAATCTGGTTGTAAAGTAGAATTTGATAAAGCTGGCTGTTCAGTACTAAACTCAAATAACCAAAAAATTGCTACAGCAGATCTTATAAATGATACTTATAGATTAAACATTAATTATAATATGTATGCTATGTCAGCAAAATTAGAATCAAATACACATTTATGGCATCAACGCTTGGGTCATTTAAATTACAATGATATTTATAAATTACCTAACTGTGCCACTGGTGTAAAATTACCATCACAAAAAGAAAAGTATATATGTATAAGCTGCCTAGAAGGAAAGCAAACAAGGCAATCTTTTCCAAGCAATGGCTCCAGAGCAAGTGAATTGCTAGAGCTAGTTCACACAGATGTATGTGGCCCGATACAAGTTGCTTCGATTGGTGGTGCCAGGTATTTTAGAACTTTTATAGATGACTTTTCTAGAAAAGTTTATGTTTATATTATTAAAAGTAAAACAGAAGTGTTGGAAAAGTTTATTGAATTTAAAAACAGAGTAGAAAATGAGCTTAATAAAAAGATAAAAATTTTACACAGCGATAATGGAGTAGAATATGTTAACAAAAACTTCATTAATTATTTAAAGAGACATGGAATATTACATCAAACCACAAATCCATATACACCACAACAAAATGGTCTCAGTGAGAGAATGAATCGAACTCTTATTGAACGTGCAAAATGCATGATGTTTAATGCTGTCTTAAAGAAGAACTTTTGGGCTGAGGCTGTAACAACTGCCGCATATATCATTAATCGCTCACCCACAAGTGCTTTATCAGACATTACACCCCATGAAGTGTGGACTGGACAAAAACCAGACCTAAGTAATATGAGAATATTTGGTTGTCCTGCTATGGTGCATATACCAAAGTAGAAGCGCCAAAAATTAGATGTGAAATCTCGTCAATTGATTTTTGTTGAGTACAGTGATTGTACAAAAGGGTACCGTTTTATAGATCCCAAAACAAAAAAAGCAGTGATCAGCCGAGATGTAATATTTCTAGAAGAAAGTATCAGAAATAAAATGGTAGAGTCATCTTCTTTTTCTTTTCAGCATCTTTCTTTTTCAGCACCTGAAACAAACTTAAATGATATTAATCTAGATAAACATAAAATTTAAGCATTAATAGAAAAAGATAAATATAATAAAAATAATAAAGATGATGAAAGAAAATTACCTCAAATATACTTACCTTTAAATGATCAAATATCGGGATCCATTTTACAAGAAAATGTAGAGAGGCAGTCTCAGTTAAGTGAACCCAGTAGTATAACGGATACTTCAAGTAACACAGAGTATGATGATCCACTAGATGAGACATATTTACCAAGTCAAATTATTGATACGCCTCCTGAAAATAAAATGAACATTATAACCCGCCGGCAACGAAAATTGCAAACAAACAATAAAAGTTCATCGTTATATATTTGCATTAATGGTGAGTCAACACCAAGCTTTCTTAATGATGATCCTCAGTGTTTAGAAGAAGCTCTTCAAAGCAATGAATCAAGTAAATGGAAACAGGCTATGAAAGAAGAGTATGAGTCTCTAATTAGAAACAATACTTGGTCTTTAGTAGACTTACCTGATGGGAAAAAAGTTATTCCATCTAAATGGGTTTTTAAACGGAAAATAGATCAGAATGGAGAAGTTACTCGTTACAAGGCTAGACTAGTAATTAAAGGTTACAAACAGAAAAAAGGTATTGATTATAATGAGATATATGCACCTGTTGTACGATACACATCAATTAGATATCTAATAGGTATAGGTGCAAAATATAATCTGGAAATTCATCAAATGGATGCTATTACAGCATTTTTGCAAGGAGAAGTTGATGAAGATATATATATGTCACAACCACCCACTTTTGATCAAGGGGAGAAGGTATGTCATTTGAATAAAGCCATTTATGGCCTAAAACAAGCTAGCAGACAGTGGAACAAGAAGCTGAACTCTGTTTTGTTAGAAATTGGCATGAAGCGATCAAAACTTGATCCTTGTATTTATTTTCGTATACTGAACAAAAATGATATTTTATTCATCTCTGTTTATGTCGATGATTTACTTCTATTTTATAATAATTCTAAAACTGGCGAAAATATAAAGAAAAAGCTGAATGATAATTTTAGCATGAAAGACATAGGAAAAGCAAAGCAATGTATTGGATTTAGAATAACTTATGAAGATAAAAATAAAATATCACTGAATCAATCAATGTACATTAAAAAAATACTTACTCGTTTCAGTATGACTAATTGTAAACCAGTCTGGACCCCATGTGACCCAAATGTTCAATTAAAAAAGGCCAAAAATGAAGAGGAAATATTAAAAAAACACACCTTATCAAGAAGCCATTGGGTGCCTGTTATATTTATCACAAGGGACTAGACCTGATATTACATACATTGTTAATACATTAAGTAGGTTTAATGGCCAACCTACTGCAGAGCATTGGACCACACTGAAAAGAGTTTTGAGATACTTAAAAGCTACAATAAATTATAAATTAATGTATGATGGAAGTATGAATAGTTATATTGAAGGCTATTGTGATGCTGATTGGGCCAGTCATTCTGAAGACCGTAGATCCTGTACTGCATACATCTTTATTTTTCAGGGTGCTGCTATTAGTTGGTGCTCTAAAAAACAACCAACTGTAGCCCTGTCTAGTACAGAGGCAGAGTACATGTCTCTGGCCGCCGCTGTACAAGAAGCGCTGTGGCTAAAACAATTGGAACAAGACTTCTGGCCTGAATTATCAGCTATTCCAATGAAATTTTTTTTTTCCGGATAGACATTGAAGCACACGTTAATTAAGCTCTTCAATATTTTTAATTTATTTTAAATACTAGAAGTTACTTACTTGCTAATGTTTTAATATTTGTGGCATACACATATCACTCTCCTTGAACTATCCTGTTTAAACTACACTAAGCACTACAAAATGGATTTGTCACTGAAAAGAGCTTCTAACCTTGAAGAGGTCATTAAAATGTTTAAGTCCAGGATGGATGAATACGACGAAAAACAAGAAAAGCTCCAAAAGGTAAATCCGGGTAATCCTGATATTACTGCTTTGTCACAGGATTTCTCCAATTTTAAAACATTTGTCTGGAAAACTTTATCTTTACTTAAAGCTCAAATGGAACTTTTGTCTTTGGGCATGGATAGACAGGAAGCTTTTTTGAGACGGAAGATCCTCTTAGTTCATGGTGTTTCAGAGAGAGAGGATGAAAATCCTAAAACTTTGGTCACCGACATAATATGCACCCGGATGAATCTTACTGACTTCACCAGTGGCGATATTCAGGTTTGTCATCGCCTTGGGCATAATAAGAAAGACCGGGCGAGGCCAATCCTAGTCAGGTTCAATGAACTCCATCACCGTGACTTCGTTTGGAATAATAAGACTGCCCTAAAAGGCTCAGGTTACACCTTATCTGAGGTTTTAACAAAATCTCGGCATCAGATTTTCTTGGAAGCTCGTAAACACTTCGGCGTAAAAAATTGTTGGACGATGAATAGTAAAATCACTATTTTACTGCCTGACAAGACGAGGTGCAATGTAGAATTAATGTCGGAATTTGAGGCTATTAAAATACGATTTCCATCGCAAAATCCCGTTGTGCAGCAGATACCGAGTACCAGTGATGCAGCTTCATCCAAAGATACACGAAGAACCAGGCGTAAATAGGTTAGCTTTAACAAATGCTAGTACGTTCGATCTTAGTATGCATAATTAATATTTCATCTTTATTGTTATATAAATTCTCGCCAGTACATATTAAGCCATAATACACTAACCGTATAAATGTATAATAAATACATTTTTGGTCACTAAAATTTATCTTGCATTATGGCACAAATTGCAGTACATATGTGATATTCAAATTTCATATCTATGAAACGTGATGGTCTAATGGTTTTCACTAGGTACTCATTACTTTTATTTATTATTTACGGTAGATTTATACTAACACGCAAATTTTGCTTAGAATTACATTAAAACGGTTTTTTTTAAACATACAAAATAAAAACATCTAAGTTTATGATATTTCACCACAGATTATATAGCAGGTCTATAACGTAACCAGATTATATGACGGTACTCCTTGTTAGCCGGTGCAAAACGTTAAACCAATGATTCAATACGCGTACTGCCTTACAAAATTTATTATTTAATACAAGATCTTATTTTCGTTTGGTTCACAGTTCACTTACACTAGATAGTTTGAATACACGGATATAAAACGTTATAAGATATTTTTGTGCTTCCTGGCATACTAAATGTATTTTTTTTTGTACATTTTTTTTTTGTATTAATTTCGTTTTAATTGTAGTTAATGTCGTATTTTTTTTAATTTTTGTTAATAAACAATGTCATCGTTTTACATTTCCTTACCATTTGGGATATAGCATAAGATTAAAAGTTATTATTTTAATGTTTTTTGTAATCTTTGTCAATATATACATTTATGTGGTTTCCTTGTGTTTAGTGATAGTTGCTTTATAAGAGTGGTGTGTTTTGTCGCATTCACCGTAGTTTTTTTTTTAAATACTTAGTTTTTTAGTTACTAACAATTATTATTATTATTTGTAACGGTATTTTAAAATAACCTAATACATACAAGAATATTTATTAATTTCGTGTCATGAATGATAACGTGTTAATTAACGATAGTTTTTTTTCTTGTTCATCGTCCAGTGATGGTTTTTTTAGTGCAGATAGCGATAGTGAATCTGCAGACCTCTCTTTGCCTGAACAATTATCATCTTTTTTTGCCAAGTATCCTAATGACTTCAACGTTGTGCATATAAATGCTCAGAGTATTCCTGCCCATTTCACGGATCTGCTGAAGACCTTTGGTGATAATAAGAAGCTAGACGCGATTCTCATCTCGGAATCTTTTCTAAGGCCATCGCTCCCCAGTTCTCAATTTTCTATTCCAGGTTTTAAATTAATTAGAAATGACAGAATAGGTAAAGGGTGTGGAGGTGTTGCCATTTACCTACGAGAAACCATCCCCCATAAAATAATTGTCACTTCTCCAAGCGAATACAGTGAATCTATTGAATACATTTTTTTAGAAATAATTCTCAACCACACGAAGGTTCTTTTATCTGTACTTTACAGCCCATCTCTTAACATCAATTACTTTCCAGCATTGGATTCGGTTCTTGACGAGTTACGACCTTTTTACGACCATGTCCTCCTCCTTGGTGATTTTAACACGTGTCTTCTTAAGGACGATTCTCGTGCTCGCAAGTTACTTTCAATTTTGTCTTCTTATAATTTATATTCTCTGCCCCTATCCGCTACTCATAAAATTCCCAACACAGCTCCTTCACTATTAGATTTAATAATTGTATCCAATCCTGAACACGTTAATTCACATGGGCAAACAGCTTCATGCTTTTCTTACCACGATCTGTTATACATGTCCTATCGCGTTCGTGTTCCTAAACGATTAACTAGTCACTCTGTTTGTCGTTCATATAAAAATTGTAACATTGATAATCTAGCTCGTGATATCAATGCTGCTGATTGGACACCGGTATTTAATGGAAATAATGTAGATGATGTTGTTCAGTATTTTAACAAAACGTTACTTAATATTTTTGATGTCCATGCTCCTATCAAAAAAATAAAAATAAAGCATTATCCCGCTCCATGGATAAACAATGATATAAAATCTGAAATGTTAAAGCGTGATAGAGCTAATCGTCACTACAAGAGGTACCCTTCCGAACGTAATTTTAATAATTACAAGAAACTACGTAACAGGTGTACTCAGCTTTGTCGCGCAGCCAAACGTCTTTATATCCATGATACTATTGCGAAATCTGATTCAGGGCAAGCATGGAAATTTCTAAAAACCCTTGGTGTTGGCAGAAATTCTCCATTTTCAAATAGTAATATTGATATTAATTCTCTCAATTCACATTTTTCAACCCCTCCTATTTCTTTGGATATAGCCACTAAATCCAATACATTAAATTACTTATCATCTATTCCGTTAAAACCATTTCCCCAGTTTAATTTCCAACTTGTTACCGATGAGGAAGTTATAAGGCATGTTCGCTCAATTTCATCCACTGCTGTAGGTAGTGACTTTTTATCCTCCAAAATAATTTCGCTATCTTCCCCTATGATAATTCCAATATTAACATCTATTTTCAATTTATCCTTAAGCAGTAATACCTTTCCTTCTGCTTGGAAAACAGCTCATGTCCTCCCGCTCTCAAAAGTTTCTAATCATTCTTCTCCATCTTGCTATCGGCCAATATCTATTCTCCCATTTCTCTCTAAAGTATTAGAGCATATTGTACATACTCAATTATCGGATTACTATGTAGCCAATAACTTGTTGAGTTCTTTCCAATCAGGATTTCGTAAAGGGCACAGCACAGTTACAGCTCTCATTAACGTATCTGAAGATATTCGTGCTTCTATTGATGATCAAAAACTTACAGTTGCTGTGCTTCTTGATTTTAGTAGTGCCTTTAACTCAGTAGATTTTAATATACTACTAGAAGTTCTACGCTCCCGTAACCTTTCGTCCTCTGCTGTTGCCTGGTTTGACTCATACCTCCGAGGGCGATCCCAGTGTGTTCGTGTCAACGACACGTTTTCTGATTCACTACAACTCACTGCGGGCTTTCCTCAAGGTGGAGTCTTATCCCCTTTACTTTTTACGAGTTTTATTGATGCCATCTCTACAATTATAACAAGTAAATTTCATTTATATGCAGATGACCTTCAGCTGTATTGCCAAGCAGGTGTCATGGATATAAATGATGCGGTCAGTGCCATCAATCGAGATTTAGATGCGATTCATGCTTGGGCAACTTCAAACGGTCTTTTAGTAAATCCCTCTAAATCCCAAGCGATTATTTTTGGTAATAGACATATGCACAAATTGTTAAATAACCTTAATATTCTTCCAATTGTTTACAATGGCACTCGAATTCCTTTCTCGCCTACCATTAAGAATTTAGGTGTTATTTTTTCTAAAGACTGGTCATGGGAGGCTCATATCAACAATATTTGCAAAAAAGTTTCCTTTTCTTTCCATTCTCTGAAGCCATTGCAACATTTGCTACCGCTGAAAACAAAGATGACTTTAATGCAAACACTGATTCTCCCAATAATTGATTACGCTGACTCATGTTTTCTTGATGCCACTGAAGGGTTAGTAGATAAACTTGAGAGGATGCAAAATTTGTGCATCCGTTACATTTTTGGTCTCCGTAAATATGATCATGTTTCGGAATTCCGTGCTCAATTTAAGTGGCTACCCATACGTCTTCGCAGGAATACTCATCTTCTTTGTTTTCTTTATAATATTCTTCATAACCCAAGGTTTCTTTCCCCGAGTAGTAATTGTCGTGCTAATGTCAGTTCTCTCTTACGTTACCCTTCCTTCAAATCTAATTTTTTCTCTAATTCCTTTTCTGTTCAAGCAGTTAGGCTGTGGAATTCACTTCCATCTAACATTCGTACCAGTGAATCGTTATCCATCTTTAAAACACGATTACATGATTATTATTTGACGCGAAAGTAGTTAGCAAGTTAACTGTGTAATTTTTGTATTATTTTTTGTTTTATTTTCTTGTCTTTTAAAGTGTGTTATTTTTTTTTGTATCTTCTTTTTAGTTTTTTTTGTTTGTTATTAATATCTTTTAAGGCCACATTTGATATAAATTGTATGCTTTATTATTATGCCGTGTTAATAATATGTGCACAAGTGTCTTTGTTTGTCTACTGTTTTCTACATATGGGTTAGCTGGAAGAAATCTCGATATGAGATAAGCTCGCCTTTTGTTTTAATATACATCATTTCATTGTTTACTGTAAATGTTTTGTGTACAATAAAGTGTTTAATAAATAAATAAATAATAAACATTCATTGTGATAATCAAAGTGCTATCCGCATTTCACAAAATGAAAGTTACCATCCACGCAGCAAACATATTGATGTTCGCCATCATTTTGTAAGAGAAAGAATTGCTGATAAACAAATTGCAATAAAATACATAATGAGTCAAGACATGCCTGCAGACATTTTGACCAAGGGACTGAATAGGCCTAAACATGAAGCCCTTAGCAAAGCAATGGGTCTGCGTTTAGGGGAGCATGTTGAGGTAAACGCAGATTTGTGAGTGGCAACACTTTTCTACTACTGTCTGTCGCGTCGTTGCCTTATGCTTGTATGTAACTTAAGATTTTTAATCCGAGTTGAAAATAAAAGTCATTGATCATATTTCATCAATCTTTTATTAATTTATCAAATCTTAACACAACATGAAGTATTTATATTCTTGTTACAATCAAAGCATTTATAAAGTTTATATGAACAAAATGAAAATACAAACAAACGGATAACAAAGTAGTTATTATACTAAAATAATAGCTATATTTAATATAGTATGGTTGAGTTTCGATCCTGGTTAAGTCGTCATCGGCTTGATTTAATTTATGAGAAGCATATTGCAAAATAATCTAAGTTTACATTTGATAATTTAACAGGAGACAGATATGGTATAGTTTGATTCAACTTTGTTTTTGAGCAACAATCATCTTCTATTATGTTAAAATTTGGATGTGGAATATAGACTTTAATTTCAAACTCCTGTGATGGAATGAACTGAAATAACTTATGATAAGCCTTACAATATTTTGGCAATTTCATAATGCCTGTGCCAATTATATCATAATCATTAATACTACCATTACAATTAATAGACAATTTTGTTACATCTGATTGCACATATATCCACATATTATTATTAAGTTTTTGCCATATATCTATTTTACCAACAATAGTCTTATAGTTACAAGAGTTTGGGATACCTTTAACGTGTTCGGTTAGAATAATCACTTCACAAATTGGATTTCCGACACTAGATTGTATATTTCCTAGTTTGCACAAATAGTAATTGCCGTTTATCACTTTGCACTCACTTAGGTCTTGTAGCGTGGAATATAATAATTTATCTTGTGTTATTGCCAAGAACTTTGCGGATGGATTAATTAAAGCAAAAGTATTAGGATTATGGATATCATGTGGGGTTGGTAGCGAATAAATATGATACAGTGTATAATCTACAAAAGATGCAACTAGAGGAATCTTAATAACAAAATTAGTTTATTATCGCTAATGAAAGAAGAAATTTCAGAAATATCTACGATTTTATGAACATTATCAAGATTTAAGTGTAACGGACGGTTTGGAATAACATCATTGTTTTTAGAATTTAATTCGTTATATAGTTGCATAGGACTTAGTATTGATGGATGAACTATGTTTTGTTTCCCAAATAGAATAGCATCAATAAGATTTCGTAAACTAAAATTGAGTATCATTAGAGAGCCTTCCAAGGCACTGAACACCATTGATAGATGAGAAACTAGCTCTAATTTATTGGCATTTGTCGAAACAGTGTCTAAAATTTTCCCTAGATTTTGAATATTATCATTAAGAATGTTTTCATTTGAATTTAATTTTTTTTTTTTTTTTTTTTTATATCATAAGATAGCAAACAAGCAGATGGGTCTCCTGATGGGAAGAGTCAACCATCGCCTATAGACACCAAAGATGTTAATGGTGCGTTGCTATCTTGTGGCGAGGTCTAATGCCACATGCATAAGTTTACCGGCTACCTTACCCTCCAAACCGGAACACGACAGCGACAAGCACTGACGCTATTTCGGCAGGAATAGGTAAGGCGGTGGTACCAGACCCGGGCGAGACAATGCAGAACTCTACCACCTAGTAGCCACGATGATAGTGACTCGATAGCCAATCGGTCGCCTTTTACGACCTGCCTGGCAGAACGGCAGTTGGCCTATTCTACAAAGGAGGCCGGGACCAACACGGCGAGAATTTGGAAATAGTATTGTTAAAAGAAGAAATAGTAGAACTTATAATAATATATAATGAGTTGCTTATAGTAAATATATAGTAAACAAAAAGTTAAGAATAATATAACATCTAAAATATAAAGAAAATCGCTAAAAAAGTTAATTAATCTAAAATAGGCATATCTAAGGGAGCCATAGCCGTATTTGAATTTGACGATGAGCAAATTGGTTTGTTATGGGCTAATTTGATTTCATCGAAATGATGTCTTACATGTCTACGATTTATAAGTAAAGTGACGTTATTGTTATTGTGAATCTTAATTATCTTGTATGGGCCTTTCCATATACTGGATAGAGCTTTCCGTAAACTGTGATGTTGTTTTAAGTAAACCATATCTCCGACTTTGTAAGAGACATTTCTCGTGTCTTGGTCGTAATAGATTTTAGATTTCTCTTTGCTTCGAAGTATATTTTCTCTGGCTATGTTACGAGTATTAATTAGTTTTTGTTTAACATTTTGACATAGTCAGGATATGTTACTGTTGGATCAATATCATAGAGGGAACTAGGAATATGAGGCTTACAGCCGAACAGTAACTCATGGGGAGTAAAATTTGTGGATGAGTGTACTGATGTATTATAGGAGACAATAGCAGTTGGAAGGAATTTATGCCAGTCACTATGATTGTCATTAACGTAGGATTTCAAGTACTCTTTCAGAGTAGCATGGCTTCTTTCGAGAGCACCATTAGTTTGGGGATGGTAAGGAGTAGAAAAAAGGTGTTTAATTTTAAACAAAGATGTTATTTGTTTATACACATCAGCAATGAAATGAACACCTTGATCGGATAAAAGGGTCTTAGGGATTCCGAAGTGGCAAATGAATTGAATTAGACAGTCAGCTGTCTTTTCAGCTGTCGAATTAGTAATAGGATAAGCCATTGAATATTTGGTTAGGTCATCTTGAAAGGTAACGATGTGTTTATATTTTTCAGGACCGGATTCAGGTAAGGGACCGACTATATCGGTGGATATTCTTTGGAGAGGTTCAGAGGAAGTAGAGGTAATTTGCATAGGGGCTTTGTTGCAAGCGCGTAATGCTTTATTTTGTTGGCATTTGGGACAGTGTTTTACATATGTCCCAATGTCGTTTTTCATATTTATCCAGTAATAGGATTCTTTTAATTTATTATATAGGCGTGAAGAACCCATATGACCACCAATAGGTGAATCATGATTATCTTTAAGTATGGTGGGTATTTCACTTGGATTAGGATAAATCAATTTATTGTGATAAACATTAATCTTGATACCAGTATTATGAAATATAATAGATATCATATCATAAATTAAAATAAATCTTAAATTATCAAAGGGATTGGAAAAATCAGAGATGGCAATTTCGTTTATTTCAGAATGAAAAATTATAAGGTTATTTCTTAAGTCCTTAAGGACTTTAAATATATCCTTGTAGCTAGTAGAATCAAAGTGATGGACTTTTATGAACACGTGGAAAAATGTTTTGTCTTTTATCGTAGAAGACTTGACAGTGTATAATTCTTTTTTGGATGATAAGAATGCTTCTTTGTCTTCTAATAGATTTAATATGTCTTCGCAATAGGGGTTTGAATTATCAAGATCGACAGACGTTGAGTAGGCGATTGCTTTGCACGGTGTTCTTAACAGGTTTTGATTTGTTTCAGTGATTTTCGTATCGTAGACCATTGGATTCGATCTTTTACGCATAAAAGTCTCATAGGTGATGGTGTCTATATCGTCAATTATATCGTCAACTGCATGAATTGGAGGTCGAGAGAGAGCATCGGCATTACTATTTAGTTTTCCTGCCTTATATACGATTTCGTAGTCGTATTCTTCTAACTTTAAGCGCCACCTTACTAATTTGCTGCTTGGGTCCCTACAGTTAAACAGCCAGATAAGGGGACGATGATCCGTTATTATTTTAAATTTCCTACCGTATAGATACGGTCTAAAAGTTTTAGTACCAAAAATTATAGCTAGCAGTTCTTTCTCTGTTGTGCTATAATTTCCTTCAGCACGATTTATAGTTCGGTATGCGAATGCGATAGGTAAATCCTTTCCGATTTCGCCTTGGGACAGAACAGCTCCTAAAGCATAGTTAGAGGCGTCAGTTGTGAGTATGAATTCTTTGGAGAAATCTGGATATTTAAGGTTAGGAGCATTGGTCAGCATGGATTTAAGAGTGGAAATTGCGTTTTCTTGATCTTGAGTCCAATTGAAAACAGCGTCTTTGCGAAGTAAAGAAGTTAGAGGTTTTGTAATTTTTGAAAAATCTTTAATGAATTTACGATAATATCCTATTAAGCCAAGAAAAGACTTTATCTCTTTTGGAGTTCTTGGTGTAAGATATTCTGACACGGCTTTTACCTTATCGGGGTTAGGAGACACACCCTTGTCAGTTATGACATGGCCTAGATATGCGACTTCTCGTCGTAGAAACTCGCATTTGTCAGGCTGCAACTTGAGGTTATGTTTGCGGAGTGCTTCGAATACTAGCTTGAGTTTATTAATATGAGAAATGAGACAGTGGGAATAGATTATGACGTCATCCAGGTAAATAAAACAGTGCAGACCTTGGAGACCGGAGAGAACAGTATTCATAAGTCTTTGAAAGGTCGCAGGTGCATTCTTTAAGCCAAATGGCATTCTTGTATACTCGAAATGACCATTAGGAACGGAGAAGGCTGTCTTAGGGGAGTCGTCTTTACTCATTTTAATTTGGTGGAAACCTGACACCAGGTCGAGAGTGGCAAAGTATTTACTATGTCCTAACTGGTCTAGTATGTCTGTAACGTTGGGAATAGGATAGGCGTCTCCAACAGTGATGTCGTTGAGTTTTCTATAATCAACTACTATGCGCCATTTCTTTTGGCCAGAAGCATCTTGCTTTTTTGGGACGACCCAGATTGGAGAAGACCAAGGAGAGTTAGAAGGTTTAATTATATTTGATCTAACATTTTTTGTATTTGTTTATTGACTTCTTCTTTATGACACTCAGGGTATCTATATGTTTTAACGTGGATAGGTTGTGAGCTAGTAGTTTTAATTTCATGTTCTACAGTATTCGTACAAGTTAAAGTATCTCCATCTAAGTAAAATAAATCAAAATATTCTGAACACAGATTTAGTAGAGCTTCCGATTCTTCACGGTTAAGATGTGAAGTTCTTATTTGTTTCAAGACATTTGAACACCTATCTGCAGGTGAACAGTGATTATTTGAGTTAGTAAAGTTTACAGAATTAATAGGTTCCGATGAGTTATTTAATAAATTACAAGGAATTAATTCTAAACATAATGGTTTAATTAAAACATCATTATTATTAGTATTTAGAATGAAAACATTGACGTGATTATTTTCCTTAATAGTTACGAGACAGTGAGATAAATATGCGCCTTTTTGAATTTCGCATTTATTTATGTAACCAGTTATTACTTCTGGATTTAAAACATTAGACTCAATGACCATTTCGGATCGGGCTGGAACATTATATTTAGGCTTAGTAAAATGAATTCGTATTAAATAATTGTTTATCTCTAAAGTTTCATTTTTATAATCTATGTTACAATTATGAAACTTAAGGCAATCGTTTCCAATAATACCATCAAATTCTATGTTAACACAATCAGGTATTAAGTGAAATTTACTAAGAATAGTATTATTATTTGATAATATAAAATCTAAATTAAAATGACCAAGACTATTCAAATATTTAGTACCTTTTTCGATTCCTTTAAATTGTATGGTTTCGCGAATTAATTCTGGTTGAATTTGTAATGATGATCGTTTTATTAGTGATATACCTGCACCCGAATCGATTAATAAAACTAACAATTTATCTGAATATTTTGATTTAACATATATGTGTGGCAAATGTGTTTTATTATTATAATGAATTTCATGAATATTAGAATAACTGTCTGGGTTATTCATAATTAGTTGAGTATTGTTAGATATAGAAGATTTAGGGATTTCGATACACATGTCAGATATAGTAGAGTCGGTGAGTTTATTAGATATAGTAGATGTAAGAGATACAGTGGATTCAGTGGATTTAGAAGAATTAGAAATAGTAGATTCAATAGATTAAGTAGGTTTAGTAGATTTAGTAGACTTAGTAGATTTAGTAGAATTAGTAGGATTAGTAGATTTAGTAGGCATAGTTGATTTAGTAGAATTAGTAGAATTAGCATTAGGAAAATCCTCAGGTTTCTCAGAAATAGTAGGATTAAAAAATACAGTGGATGTAGTGTCAATATTAGATTTAGGATAATTTGTATAATTAGCAGGCACAGTGGGCCTAACAAAATTATTAGATTTTTGTAATAAATCGAAAGCGTCGGTTTGTTTAGGCGAAAACATGGAAAATAGGGATGTAACAGTATTCAGTATTTAACTTGGTTGGTAAAGGACAATGGGATATCCTCACAATAAAAAATATCTTTATATTTAAGGCATAAATCGCCTATAATTCGCTTTTCCTCCTCGTTCATATGTTCTAATCGCAATTTAGAGATATTTTCTACTAAGCGCTGGTCTATCGCCTCTTCCCGGTTTTCCGTTAAATCTACCACTGAGCTTGAAGCGGAGTTATACGGCTGAACTTCGAAGGGACTTGAAACCGTAAGTGCCCTATCTTGTGAGCTATAGTTTTAAATAACGGTATAGGCAAAACCGTCAGTACACTTTATTAAAGCGGATGGCATTCTCACACCCTCAGAAAATTCTTTGTATTCTAATATCGCGTCTTCATTTAAAATACTAACTGGGAGTTTAACTCTCCGTTCACAACGCGCGGGTAATGTGTAAACCGTCCTAATTGGGGGCGTATAGATTATCGGGATACTCGTGTCTTTTGTAAGTAGTACTTGATTTTTCATATTTACGTTAGCTTTTAATTTGTTAAGTAGATCGCTACCGATCAATCCGTCGTAGCGACTATCTACATTGTACACGTAAAACTTATAAAAGTCTGAACTTGCGAAGATTTTAGGTAACGGAATAAAAACGATTTCATTGTGTTTACTCGCGGCGTGTGTACTGATTACTTCAAAAGGCTCTTTCCTTTTGCATTTTGAAAAAAAAAATTCAGCCTTTTCGGGACTAATAAAGGATCGTGTACTGCCTGTATCGATCATAAACATCGCTTTTAATTCTGGTATATGTGTATGTGGTAAACAATGAAGTTGATTATAATTTAATAATATTTTTTCGAAGTTATTGCGAGTTCTTTGTGAAAAATTATCGATCGGTTCAATTTCGTGATTTTGTTCACAGTTATCGTGTTCATTATTAGTTATGTAATTAATACGCTTTGAGCTAGCAGTTCGCATTGTTACATCGGTGTTTGACCCAGACGCATTTTGCGAAGTATGTGGTAACCGCGGTGCATTGTCCTGGAAATGCTGATGCGACTGAGGCATTGCCCTGCTAGCCTGTTGCGATGTGTTATGTAATTGCGATCGATCATTATTTTTAAAGTGATACCTATCGCTCTGATTATTATTAAAATTCATATTTTCCCGTTGCCTATTGGGGTTATTTTGGGACCTTAAATGCCTATCATTGTAATTATTTTGATATAGCGGTTTATTTTCCCGCGGGGTGTTTTGTCTAGAAGGGTTGTTATGCCGAAGGGGCCCGTTCTTTTGACTATATACGTTTTGAAAGTTTTGTTCCTCCAAAACAGTCTGCAAGGCCTAAATGCTCTTACGCACTGCCGGGCCGTGTGGACTGGCCCGAGTGTGGGACTCGCCGGACAGAACCGACCATACCCACTAAAACCCCTGCGTCCGCCCCACTGTGCCGTGGTGGCGAGAAGGTGGGAACGCCTGCGCACACGTCCACCAACCCGCCAGCACCTGCCGGCCTTGCCGGCATCCTTCGGGACTGGGGCCGTCGTGGCCCCAGCGGACGGCTAAGAAGTGCGCGGCTTTGGACATCGCGCGCACCTCCTCGAGGCCTTTTGGGGCAGGGCCCCGGCCTCGATCACGGGGGACGAAGCAGGGCCTGGTAGGCCCGACGTCGCACCCCCGTGCGTCTCCGGCGGATCGGGTCGGGGTTGGCCGCAGCCTCCCTTTCCCTCTCCGCCGTCTCCTTCTGCGACATCACGTCCTCGCAGAAGGAGAGGACGGCCGTCCACGATTCCTCGCTCTCGACCATGGCTTTCACGACGGTCGGAAGCGAGAGATCAGCCCCGATGGCATCGCGTAGGACACGCCGCTGCACTGCCCAAGAGGGGCACCCCTCGAGGGTGTGCTGCGCCGTGTCCTCGCTGCCCGCACAGTGGTGGCAATCGGTCGTCGGCTCACGTCGGGCGATTTGGCACAGGTACTTTCCGAAGCATCCATGCCCGGAAAGCACCTGTGTCAGCCGGAACGTGAGCCGCCCATGCCGCCTGTCCAGCCAGTTTTGGAGAACCGGCCGGACAGCCTCAACAGTCCGGCGACCGGCCGTAGGTTCGGCCAGCCGCTCCGTCCACCTCCGGACGGTTAACCGTCGAGCGTGGGACTTCCACCTTTCCGTCACCGTTGGCGGATCGCCGCCGGACCGCAGCTCCTGGCGCCGCTCGTAGAGCCTAGCCAGTGCCGCGGCCTCTAGATCCCACGGCGGCGATCCCGCCAACACGCACGCCGCCTCTGTCGAGATGGTGCGATATCCTCGGATGGCCCTGATCGCCATCACCCTTTGCGGTTTTCGCAAAAGGGCGATGGTGACGCTTCGCAGCGCCGGGGCCCAGACTGGGGCCCCGTACAGGGCCATCGAGCGCACCACCCCAAGGTAGAGGCGGCGGCAGGCCACGTCAGGGCCCCCGAGATTTGGCAGCAGCCGCGCAAGAGCAGCGGCCGCTGCCAAAAGACGGGGGGCCAGGCGACGGAAATGTTCGCGGAAGTCCCAGCGGCTGTCGAGGACGAGTCCGAGATACCTCATGTCGAACTTGACCTCGATTTGGACGCCGCAAGCCACGATGTGGGCCCCCGGAGGGGGCGCAGCCCTCGGCCTGTGAAAACACAAGGCCTCGGACTTTTCAAGCGCCACCTCGAGACCCAGAGCGCGGATGCGCGCGACGACCGATGCCACGCCCGCCGTAGCGAGGCGGGCGGACTCGCGGTAATTGACCCCGCGGGCCGTAACCAGGGTGTCGTCCGCGTAGCACGTCACCCCGACGCCCGCGGGGAGAGCGCCCCGCAGCACCCAATCGTATCCGATGTTCCACAGGAGAGGGCCTAGCACCGACCCCTGTGGAACACCGCATACCATCTCCCATGTCTCCAGTCCGCCTCCTCGCCCCTGGTACTGAACGTACCTCTGGCTCAGGTAGTCCCCGATCAGGCGACGGAGGTAAGGAGGCACCCTATGGTATTTAAGCGCCTCCCTTACGCAGCTCCACGGCATCGTGTTGAAGGCGTTCGCTATATCGAGCGATACCGCCATCAACACGCCGCCGCAGGCGACAACCTCCTCCGAGTCGGCCTTGACGCGATTGATCACGTCGATCGTCGAAAGGCCGGCCCGGAACCCAAACTGGGCGTTGGCCAGATCGGGACCTACGTCAGCCATATGCTCGACGAGGCGTGCAGCTATTATTCTCTCGAACAGCTTACACACCTCGTCGAGCAATACGATGGGGCGATAGGCGGAGGGAGACTCCGCGGGACGCCCTTCCTTCTTCAGAAGGACCAACCTACCGCTTTTCCACACTCCAGGGAACAGTCCCGACTCCAGGCAGGCACTGTAGAGCCTCCGGAGCCGGTCCCCTAGGACGTTGAGGGCCAAAACCACGACGCGACCGTGTACTCCATCCGGCCCGGGCGCTGTGTTCTTCGCCCGGAGCTTGTCCACGGCCGCGTCGAACTCCTTCTCAGCGAGTTCAGGCACCCCGCTCTCCTCCTCGTCTACGGCGCCACGTCGTTGCGGCGCCATAGCGGGGGGGACGTGTTCCGCCCGATGTGGAAAGAGGGCGGACACGACGTCCCTCACGAATCGGTGGTCAAGGCTTTGGGTCAGCGGAGGCGCCCAGGGGCGTAGTTTGCCCCTGACAGACTTGTAGGGGCGCCCCCACGGATCGTTATCCAAAGCCCCGAGCAGCTCTTCGCGTGCCTGGGTCTTGGCCCTGCTGATGGCGAGCTGTAGGGTCTTCTTCTTCTCCCTGAAGACCTCGTACAGCTCGCGCTCCGTCGTCTCGTCGCGGTGCCGTCTTCTTCGGCACCTGGTGTAGTCACGTCTGGCCACCACGCATTCCATGCGCAGCGTGGCAATTTGGCCAGACCACCAGTACACCTGGCGACGAGAGGGGGGCGGCTTGGTCCGGGGCATTGAGGCGTCGCACACCTGCGTCAATGCCTTCCGGAACTATTCCGCCTCCTCATCAACCCTCACAGGCCCAGCGGGTAGTGGTTGCCAGGCCTGGACGACGGAGGCCTCCAGCAGAGCGTCTCTATCGAGACGCCCCAACGTCCACCTGGGGAATGGTGGGGAGTTACCTCTCGTGGGACTTGTGCCCGGTGTCATCGACGAGGCGGAGACGTCGAATCGGATGTATCGGTGATCCGAAAGCGTCTCCACCCCATCGAGGACTCTCCAATCTCGGACACGGCGTGCTACAGCGGGGCTAGCGAACGAAATGTCCACTATTGAACCGCCCCGCTGTCGCACGCAAGTGAGGGTCGACCCCCTATTCAGGATGCAGAGGCCGACCACCACTGCCCACTCTTCCAACACGCTGCCTCGCGGGTCCGTCATGGGGGACCCCCATGCCGAGGATTTGGCATTGAAGTCCCCCATCACGATCACAGGGCGAGGATTGGCCCGTCTGACTAGGACCTCAACCTCGCCCAGGAACGACTCAAAGTCGGCGAGGCAGCGGTTGGGTGAGAAGTAGATCCCCACCACAACGATTCCCTCCCATTCGACGGCAACGAAGCCCCGGCCACGACCAACCACAACAGAGACCGGGGCTGCGACCGTAGTTATGACCGCCACCGAGCTGTCCAAGTTCCCAACCCAATTGTTTCGGGGGGGGGACAAAGTACGGCTCAGCGGCTACGGCAACGACTATGTTCCACTCCGCCAGGGACTGCAGGAGAAGGTCCTGTGCCCCAGCGCAGTGGTTTAGATTCGCCTGGAGGAAGCGATGGATGCGGCCCGCTAGGGCCATTATTTTGTTTCCATCGCTTCCTCTGGCGGCGTCTCAGAAGACGCAGCTGCAACCACAGGCGGCGCGGCCTGATTCCTTAAGGCCACCACGCGCTTCCTCTTACTCATTTTTGTGGCTCCGCACGACTTGGCACCAGATCGATGCTCGGCTGGTCGTCCAGCCGCGGCACACAGAGAGCAGTGTGGGGCAGCAGAGCAGACAGCCGACTTGTGTCCTTTCGTTCCACAACGGAAACATTCGTCGCTGCGGTCTACCTCGGACGTACACGCGCAACGTACATGTCCCACATCCAGGCAGCGAAAACACCTCATAGGTCTAGCAGGGAGAACCCGAACCTGTGCCGAGACCCAACCCACGAGTAATCTCGAACTTGATACTGTCTTAGCTGCAGTTATAGGGCAGCGCAGAAATATTGTACCCTGCCCCAAATCCGTGCGTCGAATTACACCTGCCCTTATAGCATCCGCTTCACATCCCCCGACTCGCGCCACGGCCTCAACAACTTCAGCTACCGTCACGGAATCATCGAGGCCGCTGATTCTAAGATCCGCGCATTTTACGGGTCTGGCAATCCGAACGGTGTCGGCCGGTAGTGCTTCAGCCAACTTTTTGGCGAAAAGGTCCGCCTTCTCTCCGCTTACCGCCTTAGGCAACTCTAAGATGCGCGCTCCGGTAGCCGTCTTTCTACATTTGAGAGCTGATATCCCCAGATCGGTAATGGTTATGCGTTGTTTAGCCTGTGTGAGGATATCAGCATATGTAGTACCCCTTTCGACTGCATCAGGTTGCAGCGTTATTACAACGGCTGCAGACCTGGGTGGGCGGAGCTTTTTAGGCTGCGGTTTGGCCGTCTTTTGCTTGGGAGCCGATGTGTAGGGGACAGGAGCGTTTGCTGCAGGTGTAGGTGCAGATGCAGGTGCAGGCGCAAGTGTCGTTCCTTTAGACTTTTTCCTACCTCCTCTCTTCTTTTTCCTGACCTGCGTCCAACCTTCTTCTGCCAGGGAATCTTGTACTGGCAGTGGCGTTGGTGGCGGCATTTTTGGAGTTCCGACTCGAGGATTAGGTGCAACGCTTCTATCCTTGCCCTTGGAGGGAATTGGCTTCTGCGGTAGCACCGTTGCTGCATTGTTAGGAGCAGAAGCCGTTGAGGGGGCGACTACTCTAGCGGCCAATGGAGGCCGAAGACTCTTCTCAGGGAGCAGGCGACTCTCGATCCCAGCCAGCTTCGCGTCGAACATGCCACCGATTTCGAGCATAATCGACTTTCTGAACTCACCGTCCATCCTTGCCCTTTCTTCTGGGGTCGGTTGTGCGGGGCGTACCAGGTCCTCTCTTAAGGCCGCGAATTCCCCCGAAGAGCTGCGAGCTCAGCCTTTAGGCGATCGTTATCGGCCCGCAGCGTTAACGTCTCATCCGTGACTGTCCGTGTCTTGAGGGCTAGCACTGTCTCTCTAATAGCGACCGTTGCATCCTTTAGGGCTCTCACAAATGTTCCCTTTAAGTTACCGGACTTAGCCGCTATTTTCATAATAACCTGAAGGCCATCCTCTGCCCTCTTACTGAGCGCCTCTGCGTCCAGCTCAGATGTTTCTGCTGGCAGTAGCGCCGGCGGAGGGGCTCTGAGTTTTCGGGCCATTTCCGCCACTTCCTCTTCACACGACTGGTGTGGGGGCTCCTTTCTAAATAGGGCTTGCTTGCCCCGACCACGTTTTGCTCCGCTTTTAGGAGCCCCCGACCGGACGTCCGATTCGCTGCTAGAGTACCCGGAGTTCTCCAGCACCAAATTCTCTTTGCTTCTTGGTCGTTTGCGTCCTAAGCACTCCACGATCATTGGCGACGGGGCTCTTGACACATCTGACGCATAAGCACCACTGTCAGTGCGTAGTCGCGTTAAACGGACCACTGGCACTAACGCAGCACTTTTACTCTTCACTTGGCCTTCACAGCCACTTCCTTCTTTCTTCTTTTCCAGGCCTTCATGGCCCACCTCCTCTTTATAGCCTTCACGGCTCTCCCTATCGTCGTCTTGGCCTTCTCGGCCCTCCTTCTTTCCGTCAAAAGGTTTTTGTTTTTGTTTTTTAGTTTTGTCTTCCATTTTTGTTCCCACGAGTAGAAACTTTCTAAAAACTGCCTAAAAGGCGCCTACGTTATCGCGTCCCGGGGGTCGGCCGGTACCCGGGCGGGGTCCACACTAGCGACTGATAAGCCCGTCAGCCATACATCCCGACTTTATGCCGGTCTGCAAACCTCCTCACGGTGCGTCTCCGCTTGAGGTTCGGGGAATTTTTTATAGAGGTTATCTTCCTCGCGGCCCGGCCGGTTAAGGCAAGGCCCTCGGATCCAGGATCATTGGCCGCTAGACGTGACAACGACACCTCCCCTGGATTTACGATATCACGAGCAGGCCGACAGGGTTAGTGCCAGCGTTGCCCGCGCTTACTCCACATCCACCGTCCGTCTGCGAGCAGAAGGACAGGGAGGAGCGTTTCGGTCCAATTAGCTTATAGGACCACCATCCCACGAGCCTAGCTCCCCTAAGCACTGTGTGCTCAAGCGCCAAGGGCGCTTCTGCATCTCCTGTCTCCTCTTCTATTAAGAGGGGTACTGAGAGCAGCCACCGCGGTCCAATTAGTTCCCCAAGGTGCTGGCTTGCACCCCAGGTACTAAGCCCCCCCGCCACGACAAGGCTTGGAACCATGGGGGGGAGTCTGCAAGGCCTCCTCCAAAGTAGTAACGTTTCGTAACCTAACTAATCTTACTAAGTATGCTGGCAAATTATACAAAAATACATTTAAATACATATTTGTATAAATATGTTGCTTGGCTAGACGCATTGAATTATCTTTACTTGTCTCGTCTAGTTTAATCATAATCATAATCATAATCATAATCATAATCATAATCATAATCATAATCATGATCATGATCATGATCATGATCATGATCATGATCATGATCATGATCATGATCATAATCATAATCATAATCATAATCATAATAGCGAATAAAATACTTCTTAAATGTTGAAGTCTATGGCAAAATTGTAAGTAACTTTCGCCTTTAAAAATGTTAGCTGATTCTAGCTCTAAAACTAGACACTCTTCTGTTATAGGGTCCCCGAATTGTTGTCGAAGGATTTGTTTAAATTCGGACCAGGTATTTATTTGGTCTCGTTCACCTATGACATACGCGGCTTCCCCGGCTAATCGACTCGTTATGACATGAAATAGATATTCATTCAGAAAATCACCCCCTTGAAAATTTTGCAAAATGTATTCGCATTTTTGATGAATAGAGGTAACTGCCTACAGTCACCGTCAAACAAGGGGACCATTTTTACCATTTCGGGTGGTACTCTGCTAACAGTCTCCATAGTGTCTGCCCGATTTATTAAAATTTAACTTAGAAATATATAAGTATTCTTGGGGGTTGATTATGCAACCAAAGATTTACTTATATGCAAAACAGAAATACGCACAAGATTCTTAATAATGATTTTAAATAAGTAGTCTTAGGGGTTGATTGAGCAACCAAAGATTTACTTATGAAAAACAAATGAAAATTATGCTTTAATAATAATTACAAAATAAGTAGCCTTAGGAGTTGATTGTTCAACCAAAGATTTACTTGTTATATGTAAAATACGAAAAATTATGCTTTAATAATAATTATCTATAACTTTTTAACAGAAAATTATCGTTCCGTTATAAAATGATTGACTTAATAACGGTCGTAGATATTGTTGATTCAAGTAGCCTTATAGGTATTACTTTTTTTAATACCCAAGTTTTACTAATCCAAATGAAAAGAAAAATTAGTTATTCTTATAAAATATTTGGTATAACTTGAGTAAATAATTAAATTATGATTTTATTTGTTTAATTTAGTAGTCTTAGAGGTTTTTATTAACCAAAGCTCTACTAATAATAAAATGTTAATTATTGTAAAACACAAACATAAAATAATTCTTTAAAATGGAATACACATATACTACAGACAAAGACAGGATATAGACAGAAGGATGGTGAAAAAAGTTACTCACAGTCCTGTACCTATTACTTCCATGTCAATGCCGGAATATTACTAGATCCTCTTTTGTGGTCGGCTGCCGCTGCGTCAGTCCTCTCAATTTATTTATTTGTTCGGCGATCCCTGCTTAAACGTTGAAACGTATGTTGGACCCTGAAACCTAGCTATTTGAGAATTTGATCGAAAAACTTTCGCGAGTTCCAACGACAGGGATCCTGCTTTAGTGATTATCCTATTTTGTTTACTTGGAACATACATAACATGCCGTTATGGCGTCAATAAAGTAAAAAAGTGGCTCGTAACTCAAGTACATAAGGTATAGGATACCGCCTTGATGCATTTCACCAGAACTACTTCTAGTATTCGCAGGACACGCGACGGTTTATCACCCAAGACAAACATAGAGGTTTGTTAAACATTAATATGTAATAAATAGTAATATAAATAGTAATAAATAGTATATTTGCAGTTATCGTCATGAGTGCTCGGCGATCTCAGTTTACTTACTCATTTTTGTATGTAAATTTTAATCTAATTTTGTAATATTTAAGCACTATGTAAATGTAAATGTATTGTTATGGATTTTACTACGTAAATGTATGGAGACGGTTAAAATATTGTTCATAATATTTTGTAGCTTATACAAAATGTACTTGACGGCGCCACTGTGTTTTGAGAGTGTCAAGAAACGTCAAAAGTGATAATGACATTTGACAGTGACATTTATAATAGTACGATTTGACGTTTCTTCACTCTGACGCAACTTCGGGCTCTTTCGTGCGCAGAGGCAAACGGATCATAACCCATTTGCATCTCGTTGAAGCAAGACGTGCCCAGTGGAGCGTCATTACTTTATTATAATATCGAAAGTGCTGATTATATTGCTGCTAATATTTTACTGAAATAATTATTGGATATTGTTAACTTTAAAACAAGTGGTTTTAATTCTCCTCGCCCGCCTACCCACGATCGCTCGGCAGCCACAGATGGATATAGAGAATAAAGACTATGGCAATGTGCCGTTATCAGATGTGATATATGAAGGGCTTATTTCTGAGGAGAATACTCATACCAGGTCATCAGCACCGGCACGGGAACAAAGCCTGTCGCAACAGATAGAGTTGTTTTTGTCTCGAATGATGGCTTTATCACAGCCACAACCAGCAAGCAGTGCGTCTATCTATATATATATATATATATATATATATATATATATATATATATATATATATATATATATATATATATATATATATATATATATATATATATATAGTTAATTGAGTTCAACCCTGATGAGAACGAAGCAGACATAGAAGGTTGGTGCAATGTGACCGAAATTGTAATCAACGACCGCAAGATAGAAGGGGCAGACCTCACACGAGCACTTAAAGGCCGAGCTTCTACCTGTTTAACACGACTGCGAGCATCTCAGCTGACATGGCCTCAAATAAAAGAACTATCGCTCGCGAAGTTTGCCAAACCTATGATGCCACAAGATTATTTCGATGAAATTCTACGTTTCCAAGTCGGTGTTAAAAGAAACCGCGAGTGAGGCAGCCATACGCCTTTGGAACATCATCGGACGCATTCCACGGACGGAAATGCCTGAAGACATAACCACGGGATTTGTATCGTCGGTTTTATGCCAAAAGGACGGAATGATTCGTCGTGAGCTCCACTCTCATAACCCAACTACTAGATCTCAACTTCTGCGAATTCTAAACGGCATTTCGCTAAAACGAAAGCACGAGAGCAGTGATAACTATGATCCAGATGTAAAAAGAACCCGATTTAACGAACCGCGCTTTACAGGAACATGTCACCGCTGCGGTACTTCAGGTCACAAAGCAATCGACTGCCGTAAGCGAAAAGAAGAGCCTATTGCTTCGGACAAGATGCGCAGTAAAGCATCCACAAGCGCTGACAGACCAATCACCTGCTTCGTGTGTGGACGACCAGGACACCTGGCGTCAGCGTGTCCCGATCGAGTGGGTGGCAGCGGAGCAACGGCAGTCAAAGAGGTTCATGTGTGTGAACGCAAGGCATCGAGGAGCACGTTAACTACTTCATCCGGTGAGTCAGTTTCCTTTCTTTTTGATAGTGGATCTGCTTGTTCATTAGTAACTAATAGCTACGCCGATAAGTTCCCTGGTACTGCACAGGGTGAATTAGTGTATCTGACGGGCATTGGTAGCGGTGATGTGGAATGTGTTTCCCAGGTTATTAGTTCCATCAATGTCCAAGGCCTTTCGCTCTCAGTATTGTTTCACATAGTACCCGATGGCACTATTGCTGAACCGGTAATATTAGGCAGGGATATATTAGAGGAGAATGTGCGCGTGCATATCGAAAACGATCGAATTACTTTTTCTCAGCATAAAGAAGTTAACTTAGTTGACAAGTCTAGCTGCTTTGATTTTGCGAATATTGATACGGACTTACAAGGTGATGACAAATTGGCTTTGATTAGGATTTTAGAGAAATACAGTGAGTTCTTCATCGACAATATACCAACGCGACGAGTCACGACGGGTTTTCTCCGGATAGATCCTATTGATCCAAATAAGACTGTTCAAAGGCATCCTTATAGGTTAGCACCCGCAGAAAAAAAATAGTAAACGAGAAAATAGAGTCCCTATTAAAAGCGAACGTTATTCGGGAAAGTAGTTCTCCATTTGCGAGCCCCATTTTGTTGGTTAAAAAGCACGACAACACTGATAGGATGTGCGTAGACTATAGGGAACTCAACGCCAACACACGTCCCGAGCATTATCCGTTGCCTCGTATTGACGAACAAATTGACCGTCTCCATGGCGCGCACTATTTTTCGTCATTAGATATTTTTTTATTTTTTTATATCATAAGATAGCAAACAAGATGGGTCTCCTGATGGAAAGAGTCAACCATCGTCTATAGACACCAAAGATGTTAATGGTGCGTTGCTATCTCGTGGCGAGGTCTAATGCCACATGCATAAGTTTACCGGCTACCTTACCCTCCAAACCGGAACACGACAGCGACAAGCACTGACGCTATTGCGGCAGGAATAGGTAAGGCGGTGGTACCAGACCCGGGCGAGACAATGCAGAACTCTACCACCTAGTTGCCACGATGGTAGTGACTCGATAGCCAATCGGTCGCCTTTTACGACCTGCCTGGCAGAACAGCAGTTGGCCTATTCTTCAAAGGAGGCCGGGACCACCACGGCAGATATGGCGTCGGGCTACCACCAAATACCAGTTGATCCCGATAGCGTAGCAAGAACGGCATTTGTGACACCGGATGGTCAATACGAATATTTGGCAATGTCGTTTGGTTTACGAAATGCCGCTTCCGTATATCATCGCTGCATTAACACAGCTCTCGGGCCCTTAAAAGACAAAGTAGCGATGGCTTACATGGATGACGTCATGTGCTATTCAAATGACGTCACTGCAGGACTAGAGCGTCTAGACTTAACTTTGAAAGCTCTTTCTGAAGCAGGTTTTTCTTTAAACTTCAAAAAGTGCAAATTCATGAAAAGCGAGATAAACTACCTTGGCTTTGTCATAAAAGCAGGAGAAGTAACACCAAACCCAAGAAAGATACAGGCTTTAGTTGACGCCCCCACTCCAAAAACAGCCACACATGTTAGGCAATTGTTAAGCCTGGCTTCTTACTTCAGACGATTCATGCCAAATTTCACCCGGTTAGTGGGACCCCTTTACCCTCTAACGAAACAGAAAGGTCCTATCAAATGGACAGACGCTTACAACGCCATTCACAAAAAGATTATCAACATACTTACGTCAGAACCGGTGTTAACAATATTTGATCCAGACCCCCCCATTGAGCTCCATACTGATGCGAGCTCTGAAGGCTACGGGGCTATATTAATCCAGAGAAAAAATAACGCCCCTCACGTGGTGTCTTACTTTAGCCGTCGAACCAGATGTGGTATGTTTAGTAGGATTAGTAGGTTTAGTAGAAATAGTAGAAATTGTAGATTTAGTAGAATTAGTAGATTTGTTATGACACATAGGCTTAACAGGTATCGTAGGATAGTTTTGATTCAGTGGAGTGCATGACTTAATAGGATTATTATTTTTTTTAAAACAAGATTTATTGGAAGTAATGGTAGGCATAGTATCTCTATTTATTTTGGCGCCGTTACCATTTACTGATTCCGCTAGGCACCGAAACGGAATCATTCCTCGTTTAAATCATTATTAGGACTCAAAGACTGACTGTTTATATTATAAGTATTTTTACAGTCGCCTTGCTCTTGGTCTATGAAATTGATATTTCGATGTTGCGAGTTCGTGGAATTTGATTGTAGGTGCTTCATATTATTATATTCCCTTTTACGACAGTTAAATATATCATGACCAAAATTCTTACAATAATTACATATTTTAGTGTTAGAGTTTACGTTGTTGGAAAAAGGAGGTAATGTTTTGCGATGTATGTTATATATAAGCCGCTGATTCATGAAACATTTGTGTGTAGGGTGACCAACTTTGCCGCACTTGTTACAACTAATCACGGGTTTTTGGTCCCCTTGCTTTGAAATTTTCATGTAATTTTGAAGTTTTTCCTCCTGAGTGGCTAAATCTATAGCTTCATATAATGTTTGAGGATTTCGACATCTAACTATGGTTGAGATATTTGTAGGTAATCCTAATAAAAATGTGTGTAAAGCTAGGTCTTCTGTGCTGGCTATTCGCCCTTCTAGTTCAGATTTCCTAGTAGTAGAATGTGTAATGTCTGTCTGTAGTCGCGTCAGGCAGGACTCTAAGCGGAGACTAAATTGGCATACATCCTCATTGCTTTTCATTTTACAAGTTTGATAGATCAAGCAATAGGTGATCCCTGTGCTTAACTTCACCAAAGGTAGTTTTTAGAAAAGATTTTAATTCTGGCCAATCTCTGAAGCATTTAAGGGAGCAGACAGCTTCGGCTTTCCCTTCTAACTGAGATAGGATGAATTTAAAAAGAATATCCTGCTGCTCGGGCCTTGCCAATTGCATCGCATTGTTGCAGTTGGTAAGGAATGGCGCCAGCCTACTCCGGTCGCCATCATAAGGTTTAATAAATGTTGTCAACATATTAAAGTCAATGCACATATATACGGCGGATACATCTGATTTCAACATTTTTAGATAATAAGAAAATAGATATAGACAGAGTCACGATATAGTACTAGATGCGTGAAATAAATTATTTATGCACTCACAGTAAATAGAGAATCGGCGTCATATGTCGTTTGAGTCAGGCCACGTCGTCGTCGGATTGCGTTGCGGTATGCGCGGTGATGCAACTCCGTTTGTCCCTGGTTTTTTCCACGTGCTGGGCAGAGAACCCTCAGGCACTGTGGTACCTTGTGCTTTGTGCTGGTGCTGGTGCTAATGATGCGTGATGTTTACTCGTATGACACTCAACAGACCCTTGTGGTTTCTTCTTTTGCTGGGCAGAGAACCTCAGCGCAGAACTCAGTGATGCTGCTGTTGTCTTCTTGAGTTGGCAGCTCAATGCCGCCTTTAGGTTGCGACGTCAGGATGAAGGCAACCAACGAGAATTGAAAATCCCACTTCTGACACCAGAATGTTAGGGTGTCCCGCGTTGTAGTCTTAAAAAAAAACTATTTTACGAGACAACCACTCTTATTCGACTTTACTTTTTACACGTCACTTTTATTAAGCACTCAGATCGCACTATTATTTGTGCACGCGGTTATAGGGGGTTACGACGCGGATGCTACTATCCCTAGTCTCCTCACTGAAGACCAGCCGGCGGGCAGAAACCAGGTCCGTTGCTGGGCAGCGATTTGACTAGTTCAAGTACTGACTGGCCGTGCATTGGAAATGCACGGCTTATATAGTAAAATAAAAGTTTGACTCAGCGATTTGGTATAGAAAGGAATTAAGGGTTGTAACAGCACGCAGACTCAGTCAGAATTGGCACGAGAAGCTTTTGTTAGGTCTGATTCTGAATGGAGGGCCTTCCAACAAGAAACGGAGCGAGAGAGGAATAGGTTAAGGGAGTTAGAAATAAGGAGTCAAGAACGTTGGCAAGATTTGTTTGCAGAACTCTTAGCATTAGGACGAAGATATTTAGATAATAAATAAAAAAAAATTAAATTAAGAATTATTTTATTACTTATATTTTTTTATTGACAATATATGAAAATTAAATATAACTTCGGTGTAATTATATTAGTTATCTAAGTAAACTTAATATATTAATGGCAGCTAATTAAATTTTTCGTAAGAAAGAAAGAAAATATTTATTTGCAAGAATATGGGTGTTACAAGTTGTTAAAAATAAATTACCAACATATCGAATTTGAATTTTGTTTGATTATATGGTGTGCAAATATTTAAAAAATTATCATTATATAATATTACATTTAAAACATTGTATCAATTTTTTAGAATTACTACCGGATCGGAACGTGGCCACACACTGAGAAGATCCGGCGGAAGAAACTCAGAGGGCTGGTCTATTTTTCTCTATTTTATGTACTTATTATAAATACACAAGGATGATTTCATATTACAAAAGTTATTTTTATAATCTCAAGTTTCATATTTTTTGTAATTAAATTTTTTATAATTTACAAAATGTTCACCATTTACAAAATTTTACTACATTGAAATTATTTTTAAAGACAATTCAACAAACTTATATTTCTATCCATTAACATTTTATTGGCTAAAAACTCTTTAATATCATAGTAAGTTTTATCTAACAGAAGTGTCTATGTTGTCTAAGTGATATATTTTATCTTTGTTCGCCTCTTATGAGTTACTTGGTAGGCAGGGCCAGATTTTTAAGGGGTGCTTAGTTTGAAAGTGATGACCTTTTTTTAGCTTAGCTTAATGCTTCTAATCAGAACACTAATTATTTGTATTATGATTCTTGTATGAGAAGGCCCCAAATTCACCCTGGACACTCAAACCCCTAAATCCGACCCTGTTGGTGGGAGGCAGAGGTATATTCTACATCAAAATCCCAGACCAACACGGGGGACATCGGTCTTCACTTACTCGGAGTCAACTAATTATAAATTATTTCCTAATTTAATGAAATTAACAGTATATGCATTTATATCATTTTTAGGCGATAGTGAAAAGAAGTCATAAAAGTTCGATGATAATGCAATTGTAAAAAACCAATTCTGCAGAAGTACAAAAAGTTCGAGTTGATCAAAATTGTAACAATGAACAATTTTATATTTTTATAAGATATTATATTCTGTGATTGTTTTTTTATATCATAAGATAGCAAACAAGCAGATGGGTCTCCTGATAGAAAGAGTCAACCATCGCCTATAGACACCAAAGATGTTAATGATGTGTTGTTATCTTGTGGCGAGGTCTAATGCCACATGCATAAGTTTATAATAATGTTGTATAATAATTATTTTGTTCCTATTATAATTATGTTAATTATTTTACATAGAAGGCAAGAGACTGATTAGTTGCGTTACAATTTCTGTGATTTTTGACGTTATATTCATAATTTCATTAAATTTTAATATGGACAAGTGAGCTAATATATATTGTTGCTGGTGATTATATAATATGTTATGTTATGATTAGAACTGACTGTTTACGTATATTTAAATTTTTAAGTATGTTGAAACTTTTAATAAAACAGTTTTTGCAGTAGTTTTGTTTTAAATATATTATGACTTTTACCCCAATCTTAGTAAAATCTTAATTGCATTGATAAGTTTCCTAAAAATAAAATTGGCACACTAGAGATATACTTATTAAACATGTTACTTCTCTCGTGTGTGAGGCGTTATTAAGAAGTTGAACATGAAAATCCTTAACTGTCGAGTTACTTCCTTTCATCTTAGTATTGTGCTATTTTCCCTAATTTTTTTATTACAGTAAAAGGAAAAACTGGTAAATAGTTATGTATCGCCAGTAGCTACCAAAACGAAACATTTGATAATAAAAATAGTACATTTTTCTAATTATTTTAATACAATCACCTTCTTTTAAATACTAATAATAATACTTGAAAATTTTGCTTTTTTAAATTATTTAAATTAAGTTTTAGCTAGTTACGGCCTTTTACCATATGACGGCAGTATAGTCTGCTCAACATTTGTGCTCTAACTGTTGACCGACACACGAGTGTGTCGTAACATGTCCACGACACGACTAATTTATTTATTTATTTATTTATTTTACACTTTATTGTACACAAAATACATCTTTTGAAAAATTAATATAAAACATGTACAAAGGGCGTGCTTATCTCTGAAAGAGATGTCTACCAGCAGACCCGAGAAGCGAGAATGCACAAATAAAAGTAGAGCACAGTGTACAAGTGCATATCTTACAATTTAAAGTTATATAATACAAAAAACAAAAATAACTAAAAATAAATGATATTAATCTATACCTTATACCTAATGCCTTTCAAATTATCGTGAAAAGTAATGCTCTCTTACTGCTTTCTTAAATGTATGAAGCGAATTGCTACTGCGTATATTTAAAGGAAGGGTATTCCACAGTTTGACAGTGTTGAAAGAGAAGGAATGACTGTAGCAATTCGAAGTTTCCGAAGGGAATTTTAATATACCCCTGACTTGAGATCTACGATCAGAGTCAAAGGGATATAGAAAACTGAAGCGCTCTCGTAGATATTCGGGTGAAATATTATTAAACAAAATATTATAGAGGAGACTAAGTGAATGTAAGTTCCTGCGCGCTCGAATCGAAAGCCACTTAAGTTGAGTTCTGAAAATAGAGACATGGTCATACTTCTTAAGACCGAATATGAAGCGTATGCAAACATTTTGTAAACGTTCAAGTTTATTGAGGCCCTCTTCAGTTATATCCGGGTAGCATACATCCGCATAATCAATTATGGGGAAAATGAGAGATTGGACTAATGATATTTTGGTTTTTAGAGGGAGAAATCTTTGTAAACATTTAAGTGAATGAAAGCTGTGGTGAACTTTTTTGCACACCTCGGATATATGAGCTGACCAGGAAAAGTCATCACTAATGATGAGTCCCAGATTTTTAACTGTCTTGCTAAAAGGAATGATACTGTTATTATAAAGTAATGGAGGGATATTCATATTTCTTAAGATTGACAGTGATGCACGACTACCTATAAGTATCGATTGTGATTTACCAGGATTAACTAATAAGCCAAAGCACTTTGCCCACTCTTGAATACGGGTAAGATCATGATTCATAGCGGCTATGGCATCAGTGACGTTAGAAGCTGAAAAATGAGAATAGAGTTGTAAATCGTCAGCATATAAATGATAATGTGAGGAAATTACTCCAGTGACGACATTGATAAAAGCGGAAAATAGGAGAGGAGACAGAACTCCACCCTGAGGGACGCCAGAAATCAACTTCCGGTACTCAGATGAAACATTGTTAAGGCGAACACACTGCGATCGGTCTTTGAGATAACTTTCAAACCACAAAATGGTATCTGATGACAGATTCAATGAAGCAAGGACACCGAGCAGAACATCAAAGTCCACAGAGTTGAAAGCATTGCTAAAATCTAAAAGAACCAGTAAAGTAACAAGTTTATTGCCCATGGCAAGACGTATGTCATCAGTTACTTTCACCAACGCAGTAACCGTGCTGTGTCCTGGCCGGAAACCAGATTGAAAAGGACTTAACAGGTTAAAACTCAATAGAAATTTAGACAGTTGTTTGTGGGCAATATGTTCCAAAACTTTAGATAAAAAGGGTAAAATAGATATGGGACGAAAATGAGAAAAATCAGTTGGTGAGGTATGTTTAGGCAGAGGTAAAACGAGAGCAGACTTCCACGCTGATGGAAAAGTGCAGGATGAAAGAGAAGAATTAAATATATGAGTTAGGATTGGGAGTAAATCAGGAACGAGAAGACTGACCATTCTAGAACTAATGTTGTCATTACCCACCGCCGAGGACGTGATACTTTGTACGTGTTTGGCGACCTCAGACTCCGTCACTGGTGTAAAGTGAAAGGTCGAACAGTGAGGAGCGGGTTTCTGTGATAAAAATGACAACGTTTTAGATTTAGTCTGCGGATCCAGAGCGACAGGGGGAGAGGAAAAATGAGTATTAAGCGAGTTCACATCGACACTGGATTCACACTCAGTCGCTGATTTACCGACTCCAAGAGTTTTCAGAAATTGCCACATATTGTTAGGACTAGTAGACTCAATTTTATCATTTATATACTGACGACGAGCATCCCGGCACAAACGTGAGCAAAGGTTGCGTAGAGATTTATATTTAATCAGATTTGCATTGGTTGGGTGTTTCTTATACCATGATTTTGCTCTATTGCGTTTTGTCATGACGGTCTTAATTTCACTCGAAAGCCAAGGAGCAGGATTACGTTTTATTTTGATTCAGGTCAAAGGTGCGTGCTTATCAAAAAGCCTAATTATTTCAAAATTAAAAATATCTATTTTGGAATCAATGTTAGTGGAGTCAAATAAAGAAGACCAGTTAATTAAAGAAAGGTCAATGTTAATATTTTTAAAACTACGACGCGAAGAAAATATGGGCTTGAGCTTAGGAGGACGAATTTTGGCAGAAAGGTATAAGAGATCGTGGTAAGAAAAACAAGAAGCGAGCTGGCCATGTGTTTCAATTAAGTCAGGGGAAGATACTATAATTAAATCAAGTAAGGAAGCAACATTATTAGGAGAATGATGTGTGGCATTAGGAGGTAACGCATGCAAGTTATATGAAGATAAAAGTGACAGCAATTTTTGCGAACGAGAGTTTTTCTTAATCAAGCAAGTATTAAAGTCACCAAGAATTAAAGAGTGGCTATAAATAGGGCAAAAATCATGGAGGAGGTTTTCTAACACGGAAAAGTAATCAACATGCAGGGATGGACTATAAAAGACAGCTAAAAGTATTTTACGAAAATGCAGAACGACTTCAAGAATCAGATACTCAGCAGTCCCGGTATATTGCGAAGAAGAAGCAGAAACTATGGTGTATGTGATTTCGGAGCGTAGATATATTGCCACACCGCCACCTCCTTTACCAATTCTGTCATTTCGAACAAGTTTAAAGCCAGGAAGACAAAATTGGGTAGAAGGGAGAGAAGGCTTAAGAAATGACTCTGAAATTAAAATTGCATCAACATGATTATTGTCAAAAGAGGTTAATAAATCTACATAATGCGCAGGAACACTTTGAGCGTTTATGTGCACAATATTAAAGTTCTTAGGAAAATTACCAAAGACTGATGATAACTGATTATTTAGAATATAATTATGGGAATCCTCTCCATCTGCACTATGAAAACTGTCAGGGGATGAAGAGCATGATAAATAGTCAGAGAAAATATCATCTACTGCACTAAAAGGCATTAAACATTAAGTATTTTAAAATATGAGCTTAAAACTTATCACTAATAAAACGTAAAACAATAATTATTTTTATAATTTAAATCTATGTTTACAAATTAAATCTAAACTAAATATGTGTAATTACAAAACAGCAATAAAACAACCAAAGAAAATGTCAAGTCTACCTATTAACTTACAAAAGAAGCCTATAACTATAAATTAAAAAAAAATACAGTAGTATGCAACCTTTCAAGAAAGGAATCTTTTAAAACCAACTCTATTTCCAAATATTTTAGAAAGAATAAAAACAGCCATGCGCATACTAGCAAAGTATTCGTATGTAATAAGTGGACGTAAATAATAACACTGCCAAAGGACAGATTGGCAACCCTAAGCGCATAGACAAACGTCAACTGAACAGTACAATTTATTTATGACATTAGCGTCAAACATAATTCAACTTTCAAAATGACAATTTCATATTATGAAGAATTGCTAAACAAAACAACTTTTAAACAAAATTCTTAGGAATACCTTAAAATTAAAAAAAAAAAAATGTGCAAGAAGGCAGTTTCATGTAGTAAAAATAACGTACATACATGTAGCATATATGTAAAGAGCATGAGTAACGAGTAAGTACGACGTATATCACATCGCAATCAAGATTCAAGACCAATCGCCTCACAGTTACTGCCTACGCTTAGATCTTTTAGAGATGTTGTTATTTGCAGGATCCTTTGTAAAAGAACTAGATTGCGTGGATTCTTGGGTTTTTTGTTGTGGAAACTGAGTTATTAGACTTTGCAACTCCGAGTTAAGTTCTACCTTCCGGCGACTTTTATCTGGTAGCAAGATTACAATTTTGCCTTCAGAGGACCAGCAGTTATGCATACCGAAGTGCCTTCTAGCTTCCATGAAGGTGTTATGTCTGGACTTAGTGAGAAACTCGGAAATTGTTATACCAGATCCCTTTAACTCTGTTTTCCTATCCCAAACCAGTTGACGATGCTCCAAATCCTTGAATCTAACTAGTACAGGCCTTGGTTTATTGCTGTTGTTACCCAGCCTGAAGCAGGATTGAATACTTTCACTAGTGAACCCAGATAGCCCCACTTGATCAACAATTACCTTTTTTATGACATCATGAATCTTCTCACTTTTGGAATCTGAGATACCATGAAAAAGGAGAACCTTCTTCCTTAAGTATATTTCATGCCGTTCATGACCCAATGATAAGAATTCAAGCTGTGATTTGAAAAGTGCTAGTGTCTTCCAAACAAATGTCTTAAAATCTGTAAACTCACGTGACAAATTTGATATATCAGTGTGTACCGGTTCTGAAGAAGATGTTGCCTTATCCAATCTCTCCTCTATTGATGCCATGCGAGTAGAAATTATTTTGACTATGTCGTCCATAGTTGTTGATAATTTCAGTGAGAGGTCCATTCTTCAAACTGATTTTGCAGGTAGGCTAGGTTAATTTTTATATAGAGAAATTTTAAACTGGATGTTATTATTGCTTTCAAGACTTAGTACATTACATTTAATGTACTATAATTAAATAAAAATAAATTAAATTGTGAGAGCACTTATTATTACCTCTGTATTCTACAACTACCCGAAATTATATCTAACATTAGTTCTAGAATGGTCAGTCTTCTCGTTCCTGATTTACTCCTAATCCTAACTCATATATTTAATTCTTCTCTTTCATCCTGCACTTTTCCATCAGCGTGGAAGTCTGCTCTCGTTTTACCTCTGCCTAAACATACCTCACCAACTGATTTTTCTCATTTTCGTCCCATATCTATTTTACCCTTTTTATCTAAAGTTTTGGAACATATTGCCCACAAACAACTGTCTAAATTTCTATTGAGTTTTAACCTGTTAAGTCCTTTTCAATCTGGTTTCCGGCCAGGACACAGCACGGTTACTGCGTTGGTGAAAGTAACTGATGACATACGTCTTGCCATGGGCAATAAACTTGTTACTTTACTGGTTCTTTTAGATTTTAGCAATGCTTTCAACTCTGTGGACTTTGATGTTCTGCTCGGTGTCCTTGCTTCATTGAATCTGTCATCAGATACCATTTTGTGGTTTGAAAGTTATCTCAAAGACCGATCGCAGTGTGTTCGCCTTAACAATGTTTCATCTGAGTACCGGAAGTTGATTTCTGGCGTCCCTCAGGGTGGAGTTCTGTCTCCTCTCCTATTTTCCGCTTTTATCAATGTCGTCACTGGAGTAATTTCCTCACATTATCATTTATATGCTGACGATTTACAACTCTATTCTCATTTTTCAGCTTCTAACGTCACTGATGCCATAGCCGCTATGAATCATGATCTCACCCGTATTCAAGAGTGGGCAAAGTGCTTTGGCTTATTAGTTAATCCTGGTAAATCACAATCGATACTTATAGGTAGTCGTGCATCACTGTCAATCTTAAGAAATATGAATATCCCTCCATTACTTTATAATAACAGTATCATTCCTTTTAGCAAGACAGTTAAAAATCTGGGACTCATCATTAGTGATGACTTTTCCTGGTCAGCTCATATATCCGAGGTGTGCAAAAAAGTTCACCACAGCTTTCATTCACTTAAATGTTTACAAAGATTTCTCCCTCTAAAAACCAAAATATCATTAGTCCAATCTCTCATTTTCCCCATAATTGATTATGCGGATGTATGCTACCCGGATATAACTGAAGAGGGCCTCAATAAACTTGAACGTTTACAAAATGTTTGCATACGCTTCATATTCGGTCTTAAGAAGTATGACCATGTCTCTATTTTCAGAACTCAACTTAAGTGGCTTTCGATTCGAGCGCGCAGGAACTTACATTCACTTAGTCTCCTCTATAATATTTTGTTTAATAATATTTCACCCGAATATCTACGAGAGCGCTTCAGTTTTCTATATCCCTTTGACTCTGATCGTAGATCTCAAGTCAGGGGTATATTAAAATTCCCTTCGGAAACTTCGAATTGCTACAGTCATTCCTTCTCTTTCAACACTGTCAAACTGTGGAATACCCTTCCTTTAAATATACGCAGTAGCAATTCGCTTCATACATTTAAGAAAGCAGTAAGAGAGCATTACTTTTCACGATAATTTGAAAGGCATTAGGTATAAGGTATAGATTAATATCATTTATTTTTAGTTATTTTTGTTTTTTGTATTATATAACTTTAAATTGTAAGATATGCACTTGTACACTGTGCTCTACTTTTATTTGTGCATTCTCGCTTCTCGGGTCTGCTGGTAGACATCTCTTTCAGAGATAAGCACGCCCTTTGTACATGTTTTATATTAATTTTTCAAAAGATGTATTTTGTGTACAATAAAGTGTAAAATAAATAAATAAATAATGTTGTCATTACCCACCGCCGAGGACGTGATACTTTGTACGTGTTTGGCGACCTCAGACTCCGTCACTGGTGTAAAGTGAAAGGTCGAACAGTGAGGAGCGGGTTTCTGTGATAAAAATGACAACGTTTTAGATTTAGTCTGCGGATCCAGAGCGACAGGGGGAGAGGAAAAATGAGTATTAAGCGAGTTCACATCGACACTGGATTCACACTCAGTCGCTGATTTACCGACTCCAAGAGTTTTCAGAAATTGCCACATATTGTTAGGACTAGTAGACTCAATTTTATCATTTATATACTGACGACGAGCATCCCGGCACAAACGTGAGCAAAGGTTGCGTAGAGATTTATATTTAATCAGATTTGCATTGGTTGGGTGTTTCTTATACCATGATTTTGCTCTATTGCGTTTTGTCATGACGGTCTTAATTTCACTCGAAAGCCAAGGAGCAGGATTACGTTTTATTTTGATTCAGGTCAAAGGTGCGTGCTTATCAAAAAGCCTAATTATTTCAAAATTAAAAATATCTATTTTGGAATCAATGTTAGTGGAGTCAAATAAAGAAGACCAGTTAATTAAAGAAAGGTCAATGTTAATATTTTTAAAACTACGACGCGAAGAAAATATGGGCTTGAGCTTAGGAGGACGAATTTTGGCAGAAAGGTATAAGAGATCGTGGTAAGAAAAACAAGAAGCGAGCTGGCCATGTGTTTCAATTAAGTCAGGGGAAGATACTATAATTAAATCAAGTAAGGAAGCAACATTATTAGGAGAATGATGTGTGGCATTAGGAGGTAACGCATGCAAGTTATATGAAGATAAAAGTGACAGCAATTTTTGCGAACGAGAGTTTTTCTTAATCAAGCAAGTATTAAAGTCACCAAGAATTAAAGAGTGGCTATAAATAGGGCAAAAATCATGGAGGAGGTTTTCTAACACGGAAAAGTAATCAACATGCAGGGATGGACTATAAAAGACAGCTAAAAGTATTTTACGAAAATGCAGAACGACTTCAAGAATCAGATACTCAGCAGTCCCGGTATATTGCGAAGAAGAAGCAGAAACTATGGTGTATGTGATTTCGGAGCGTAGATATATTGCCACACCGCCACCTCCTTTACCAATTCTGTCATTTCGAACAAGTTTAAAGCCAGGAAGACAAAATTGGGTAGAAGGGAGAGAAGGCTTAAGAAATGACTCTGAAATTAAAATTGCATCAACATGATTATTGTCAAAAGAAGTTAATAAATCTACATAATGCGCAGGAACACTTTGAGCGTTTATGTGCACAATATTAAAGTTCTTAGGAAAATTACCAAAGATTGGTGATAACTGATTATTTAGAATATAATTATGGGAATCCTCTCCATCTGCACTATGAAAACTGTCAGGGGATGAAGAGCATGATAAATAGTCAGAGAAAATATCATCTACTGCACTAAAAGGCATTAAACATTAAGTATTTTAAAATATGAGCTTAAAACTTATCACTAATAAAACGTAAAACAATAATTATTTTTATAATTTAAATCTATGTTTACAAATTAAATCTAAACTAAATATGTGTAATTACAAAACAGCAATAAAACAACCAAAGAAAATGTCAAGTCTACCTTTTAACTTACAAAAGAAGCCTATAACTATAAATTAAAAAAAAATACAGTAGTATGCAACCTTTCAAGAAAGGAATCTTTTAAAACCAATTCTATTTCCAAATATTTTAGAAAGAATAAAAACAGCCATGCGCATACTAGCAAAGTATTCGTATGTAATAAGTGGACGTAAATAATAACACTGCCAAATGACAGATTGGCAACCCTAAGCGCATAGACAAACGTCAACTGAACAGTACAATTTATTTATGACATTAGACGTCAAACGTAATTCAACTTTCAAAATGACAATTTCATATTATGAAGAATTGCTAAACAAAACAACTTTTAAACAAAATTCTTAGGAATACCTTAAAATTAAAAAAAAATAAAATGTACAAGAAGGCAGTTTCATGTAGTAAAAATAACGTACATACATGTAGCATATATGTAAAGAGCATGAGTAACGAGTAAGTACGACGTATATCACATCGCAATCAAGATTCAAAACCAATCGCCTCACAGTTACTGCCTACGCTTAGATCTTTTAGAGATGTTGTTATTTGCAGGATCCTTTGTAAAAGAACTAGATTGCGTGGATTCTTGGGTTTTTTGTTGTGGAAACTGAGTTATTAGACTTTGCAACTCCGAGTTAAGTTCTACCTTCCGGCGACTTTTATCTGGTAGCAAGATTACAATTTTGCCTTCAGAGGACCAGCAGTTATGCATACCGAAGTGCCTTCTAGCTTCCATGAAGGTGTTATGTCTGGACTTAGTGAGAAACTCGGAAATTGTTATACCAGATCCCTTTAACTCTGTTTTCCTATCCCAAACCAGTTGACGATGCTCCAAATCCTTGAATCTAACTAGTACAGGCCTTGGTTTATTGCTGTTGTTACCCAGCCTGAAGCAGGATTGAATACTTTCACTAGTGAACCCGGATAGCCCCACTTGATCAACAATTACCTTTTTTATGACATCATGAATCTTCTCACTTTTGGAATCTGAGATACCATGAAAAAGGAGAACCTTCTTCCTTAAGTATATTTCATGCCGTTCATGACCCAATGATAAGAATTCAAGCTGTGATTTGAAAAGTGCTAGTGTCTTCCAAACAAATGTCTTAAAATCTGTAAACTCACGTGACAAATTTGATATATCAGTGTGTACCGGTTCTGAAGAAGATGTTGCCTTATCCAATCTCTCCTCTATTGATGCCATGCGAGTAGAAATTATTTTGACTATGTCGTCCATAGTTGTTGATAATTTCAGTGAGAGGTCCATTCTTCAAACTGATTTTGCAGGTAGGCTAGGTTAATTTTTATATAGAGAAATTTTAAACTGGATGTTATTATTGCTTTCAAGACTTAGTACATTACATTTAATGTACTATAATTAAATAAAAATAAATAAAATTGTGAGAGCACTTATTATTACCTCTGTATTCTACAACTACCCGAAATTTTTTCAAATTCAAATTCAAATTCTTTATTTGCACAAAAATTTTCGTCTAATCTATCTCACTAATCGTATCTCACTCTAATTTTCTCAATTTCTTGTATATTTGTTTTATTCTGGAATGTGTTTTTAATTAAATCCCACGAAGCTTTGCATTTATTTGAAGATTTTTCAATAAATTTCAGAGATGATTGCTTTTGCGATTCTAGTATACATTTTGATAAAATTCTTTTGTAACGCAACTAATTATTTTTATTTTCATTCTTATTAGATTTACCAAACCGATAATTTAAATATAGCTGGCGTTTGACTTTACAACATTTAAGAAGTCCTTTTTTGACAGCCATTTATTTTTTATTGGTTTATTTGATACCTTAGTACGAATTTTTGGAAAGCATAGCTCAAAAAACAATAAGAATATGTCGTGGAAATTATTAAATGCCTCTTCACAATTTGAACTTGCAAGAACTTCATTAAAACTTAAGGATGATAGACATTCAAAAAACTTTTTCTTATTTTCTTGACTAAAAAGTTGTTTTGTTTCAAACCAAAAAGCTCGTTTTGGTTTAAAGTTTGAGATGAACTCAATATTTACTTTTATACTCTGGGCTGTCTCATGGTCAGATAAACCGAGATAATGAGTGTAAGACTGAACATTTTCCAAATTGCTAGCAATTACATCTAAACTTGCATGCTTTCTAGTGGGTTTAAGTATGTGCTGATTAATATTATTATTTGATAGAATGCCTGTTAACTGCTTTTGAGTATAATTATCCTGTAACAGATCTATATTCCAATCCCCACATAGTATAAATTTCTTCTTAGAGTTTTTCATTATATTTTCTAACAGTAATTCTAAATTATAAAGGAAAGTTTCAACATTTGAGTTGGGTGTGCGGTATATACAAATTATTACTAATTTATAATCTATAATTTCAACAGCGCAGCATTCAAAAGAGAACGGTAAGCGTATTTGTAAATCAAGAGTTTTGAACTGTAGATCATTTCTGATCAGAATACAAGTGCCACCCCGTCGTTGGTTTTCACGAGAAAAATAAGATGTCATAGAGTAACCTTCTATTCTAAAATTTTGTTCGGAACCTTGTTTAAGAAATGTTTCAGAAAGGCAGATAACATCAATTTTGCCCAATTCATCACTAAGCTCACTTAAAGCTACTTGCAAATAGTCTCTTTTACTCAGAGCACCTGCTATATTTTGGCGTAATAATTTAAATTGGTGATTATTTCCGAAAAAACTGGTCTTTGTTATCTATATTTTTTATATCACTTCTCGATTTAATATTAAAGTAATATGGTATAGTACCCTTTTTTATTACATTATTTGAAACTGAATGTTTTAGGTTGTTTTCTAATTTATTTCCTGATTTTTTACTAAAATAATAAGGTATTGTACCTTTGTTTATCTTAGGGGTAGGATATTGATCATTTTTGATACTAATTATTCTACTAGACACTAATTTTTCTAAGTTTGCTTTATATTCGTTGAATGTGAATGTCTGTTTATTTAATTGCTCATTATTATTTTCACTATCAGTTACTTTATTAATTTTTTGTTTGGAAAATGACAAAAAGTTATTTTTGTATTCCTGATAATCCATATTAATTTTTAATTTGTTATACAAACAGTCTATATAGGTTTTATGCGAATAATGATTATTATATTTAGACAAATAAGAATCTAAATCAATAAAAGTACAGTTGTTTTTTTTTTTTACAATTAAATTTAACTTATAATTTAGTAATCCTACATTTAGATATTTATTCGACTCTACTTTTATTAAAAACACTTGTTTACACACTTTTAGTTTATCTAACATATTACACAAATTAGTGAAAACAGAATAAGGTTCTTTGTCATTGGTACCAATGCCAAGTATGGTAAAGTCTTTGTTACTTAAATTTGAATAATCACTAAAACTATTTAATATATTCGATGACTTCGCATTAGGTTTTATTGTAGATAAAACTGAAAACTCACTTGATTTGTATTTCACCAATCTAGTAGATAGGCCCCGGAGTCTTTGATCTCCTAATATAAGAATCTTATTTTTTTTGTGTATTTGAAGGATTTTGAGTAGACTTTTCATAACACTGTTTTAGAGAAACACACATAGAAACCTGCTGACTAGAGTTCTTCAATTTCTTAGATTTTACTTCTTCCTTTTTTTGTGTCTGAATAGTGTTTGAAATCTTAGAATTTGATTTTGTTATACTACTTGTAGTGTCTTCAGAGTTCAAATTTAAAGATGTAGAAATACTCGTTTTATTTTGAGTTTTATTTGACTTCACATACTTATTTTTTGGTGTTGAACACTTATAACTTTTGTGTTGTGTGGATATCTTGGAAGGTGTATTTTTTGTTACTTTTTTTAAAATTTCTATGTTTCTAGCTTGTTCTTGGTTCACTTTGCGAAGAGAGTTATTTTCTAAAATTAGATTTTGTATTTCACAATGAGCACTTTCTAACTGACACTTCAAGGTATTAATTTCCTCACGTAATTCTTTGTTTGTGGTATCGCTTACAGCTGACAAATCCGGAGGACTCCTAGCTAAGTAGTCCGAGGTAGTTGTTTCGAAGGATTCCATAGAAGTATTAGACAGGGATATGTTTTTTCTTCTTAAAGTGACATTTTCGAAAATGAAATCCATTATGATTATGTCCAGTACTGAAAGATGTTAAAATATTTTAATATAAAATAATAAATGTTATAATTATCTAGGACGCAAGGGACAATAAGTGTTACGTATTTTTGATTTCTTTTTGTTAATATTATAAAAATAAAAGTGAATTTTGGTTAGACAAGTTTGGTTAGTTAAGTTTGGTGTCTATAGGTAAATAGCAATATTAATGTATCCACGTATTTTTCTTAGATGATTTGGAGATATTTATTGAATTGAAAATAATTAAATGAAATTAATGTTAAATTATAAGCAGTTAAAATAAATAGGAACGTAATAACTGTAATAAAACTAATACTCCCCGGGTTTTCCGTTTCAGAATTTGAATTGTTCTATATCCATTGTACTCGGTGTCGGTTAACTTGTTAACACGATTTCTTGAAATGTTTGTGCTTTTTACTAAAGTCCTTATTATTGTAATGTTATAATTTGTTTATTCGTTAATTTTACGCACTTTTGTTATTGATTTAAGCTATATTAAAATAAAATTATGAGATAGACCTGATCTGATGATGGAATCGGAAGGCGACAACAGGAACTAAGTGACTAAATGGTTAAAAATGGTTTAATAGTATCTTTGAAACAATATGCCTAAGCGTTTTAAAGATCCATATGAGTTTTCTTATTCTGCCACTTACTGCCTCAATTTGTAGATACCACGACAATCGTTGGTCCATTATGACACCTACATATTTTATTGATGTGGCTTTATTGATAGCTATACAGTTACAGTTTCTAATATTATGAGTGTATGAGTGTTTGTATTATGGATGCGAATGCAATACTCATCTCCTGGTTGGGTTCGATTACAAATCGAAAAACATATAAATTTTGTTTTATCTCTGTTAAGGGTAAGTAAATTTGTCTTAAGCCAATGATTTATTTTGGACATTCCTAGCTCTGCCTTACAACGTACACCTTCCCATGTGGTATCAGAGAATAAAACGACAGTATCATCAGCGTATGCTAATATTTTGCCATTTTCTAGTTTCAGATTACATAGACTGTTAATGTATATTAAAAATAAAGTAGGACCAAGTACACTGCCTTGTGGTACTCCAAATGCTACAAAGGTGTCCACACTGGTTAGGTTTCTAATTTTTACTCTCTGCTTTCGGTCACTTAAATAGTCTTTAAAAAGAGAAAAACACGTACCTCTGATACCAATTTTTTCTAACTTAGTTAAGAGAGTAGGGATATGTACGGTATCAAATGCCTTTTTTAAAGTCTATAAATACAGCTAAAGGCTTTTTTCCATGATCTAAAAGATCTACTATTGCTGTGTTTAATTCTGTAACAGCATCTTCAGTAGATCGAGCATGTCTAAATCCATATTGTTCATTGGACAGAAGATTAAATTTATCTAGATAATTAATTAGCCTACTATTTAGGATTTTTTCAAGAATATTTGAAATATATGGGAGCACGGATATCGGTCTATAATTACTTATATCGTTTGCGTAACCATTCTTATAAATAGGTGTTATTACAGACTGTTTAAGTGATGTTGGAAAGACGCCTTGTGTAAAACAGAGATTAGTGAGATGACATATAATAGGTACAACTTCTTGTTTTGCAAGTTTTAAGAAACTGGTGGGGATATTGTCCCATCCCGGAGCACTGTCTGACTTAAGACCAATGAGGACGCTAAGGACTTCTCTTTCATCAGTTTCTAACAAGGCAAAAGAATTCTGTGTTAATTCATGTACATTATCCAACGTTTGTTATTGCGGGTGATTAGATAAAATATTTTTGGCTAGATCTTTTCCAACATTAGCAAAATACTCGTTAATATAATTAATAGAATCTAATTGAGTTGATTTTATTGTTAATAATTTGGTGTTATCTGATTTTACTTTAGCAGTGTTTGTAATTGATTTTATATTGTTCCAAAGCGATTTCGTATTTTTTGTAGATATTGCTAATTGCTGTTGATCATAATTTCTTTTTAGTTTTTTTTTATCAATTTATTACAGAAGTTTCGGTATCTTTTGTAGGTAATTTGAATTATTTCGTTGTAAGGATCTAGACGTGCTTTTTTTTGTAATTTATTTCTATTCCTTATACATTTTAGAATGCCCTGGGTTATCCATGGTTTAATAATACGTTTACTTTTTGGGACTAGTATAGTGTACGTATTTTCTCGAAGGGAATCACTTATTTTGTTTATTAAATGGTCAACTATAATATTAGGATTATCACAAAGAAGTAACTGACTAAGATTCTTTTCTGCTAAGCTGACTAGCGCATTTTCAAAATTCACGATTGTTTTTAACTTTACATCTGTTTTTACTAGACCCAGATTAGACAAGGTGAGAAGTATCATCGAGTGATCGGTAACAGTAGTGTTTAAAACTGCAACTTTAGGAGATAACTTAGTTTTATCAATTTTGAGCATTAAATGATCCAGGCAATTTTTTCCTCTCGTAGGTATTAAGTGGCCTGTCACTATGCTATGCATAGATAACATATTTAAATAATTTAAACGGTTGTTTCTTTCGTTAGAGCGCTCGTCTTCTCTAAATATAATATTTATATTTAAATCGCCAGTTAAAATTATATTTTTGTGTGATTGAATGGATTCTAAATGTTTGTTAAGTGAGTTAATAAATACATCAGCGTTTAAATTGGAAGGCGAGCGGTAAATGCCCAAAATAGTACTGTCACTTGTTTCAACCTGAACACACGACGCATGCTCTAATTTTATTTCTTTTATATTTAATATAGTAGTACCGGTCCTTATATATACCACAACACCATCGTTCTGGTTTAGGTGTTCGGTAGTTGCAAATTTAGTATAATTACTTAAACAAGGTATGAGTTTATCTGGGTTAAGTCTGCATTCTGTGAAAATTAGGACATCTGGAATAAATTTTAGCGTACTAATAGTTACACAAAAGTCGTTTATATTAGTATATATGCTCCTTATGTTCTGAGATAGTATAGTGAAATCTTTCTTATTAACAATTATGTGTTGATTAATATCCTCAATATAACACTAGACGGTTTCCACCAAATCCATGCTGTCTATTTCTTTCGATGATAGAAAAGAATTATCCATTTTTAAATGATATATTTATGCTGCGGTTAAGCAAAGAACCATGTTTAAATATTAATTTAATTAATAGGCACTGTAAGTCTAAGGTGTGATTTTTAAAAAATACATTTGATATTCTATAAGGTTGTTTAAGACAAAAAATAAAATTGAAGAAGAAAGTGCAAAGCATAGACTCATGATGTAAGTAGATAAATAAAAAATTAATAGGTATAAGTATAAAATTGTTATATAAAATTCCATTGTATTCCCAAACATGCATGCACTCATATACATGTATGCACTTATGTATGTACTTACATACATGCATGTATTCATTTATGTACTTACATACATGTATGTACTTATATACTTTAGTTATATTAGTGCATTTAAACGAGTATTTGCGTATGTATATATAAGAGCACTTACGTTCGGTTAATATCTTACAACTAAACTTAACAATTTTATCATATATAATAACATAATTAGCAATTATAGTGTGTGTTATATACTTTTGTGTCATAATGTAATATAAGTGTGTGTTTTGTATTTTAAGCCTGACTATGTAATGGTGAATGTTTTTTTTGTATGTATATAGTAGTATATGAATGTAAGAAACTTGCATAGTGTTCAAGTATAGGTAAAAAATTGCCAATTGTAATCATGCGTTAATTGCATCACAACAAGATACAAATATCGATAATTTACTAACTAAATTTTGGGATATAAAAGACATTCCCAGAACTAGAATATTAAGCTCAAATGAAACTTTTTGCGAAAACCATTTTATCACCTATACTAAAAGAGATACAACAGGTAGGTTTTCAGTAAAATTGCCCCTAAAGTACAATCCTTGTTGTTTAGGTGATAGTTTTTATTTAGCTAAGAAACGGTTTCTTAATTTAGAAAAGAAATTTAAGCGAAATCGAGCGCTAAAACTAGATTACACTAAACTCATTAACGAATATTCTGAATTAAGGCATCTTTCGTTATCTAGTCAGCAGAATATTAACGGTAATTATTATTTACCTCACCACGCTGTTTTTAAGCAAGACAACGAATCAATAAAGCTTCGTGTTGTGTTCAATGGTTCCGCTTCCTTGGACAATGGCTTAATACGCATAGGTGGTCGCTTGAATTCTTCAAATTATGCGTATGAAAAGAAGCATCCAATATTGCTCCATGCAAAACATGCATTAACTAAATTATATTTTGAAAATGAGTATCATATTAATTTACATGCTGGCCCGCTATTATTGTTGGCAACAGTTAGGGAAGCTGTGTGGCCTATTAACGGTAGGTACCTCGCAAGGCGTACAGAACTTACCTTCTTTATCACCAATCGCAAGGGTCGTGGTAGTCGTATAATAAAGTGTTATTTGTGTATTTTTGTATGTCTACGCTACAAATGTGAGCATCTAGAAGCAGTAAGCGATTTAACAAAGGATGCATTTATAATGACTTTAAGGCGGTTTATTGCGCACAGAGGTAAACCAGCAGAAATATTATGTGACAACGGTCGCAACTTTGTTGCCGCGGCAAAGGAGGTAGGAGTTTTTATTCAACAAACCAAATAATCACTATCTGACTTTGCAAATCAGCAAGGCATAAAGTTTAATTTTACGCCCCCTTACGCTCCTCACTTTGGCGGCATTTACGAAGCCGGTGTTAAGTCCGCCAAACACCACAATAAACGAGTAATGGGAAACAGTCATGTTACATTCGAGGAAATAACGACTCTGTTTGCACAAGTAGAGGCGATTCTTAATAGCCGCCCCTTGTGTCCTTTGTCATCATCTCCTGATGACCTCCACCCGCTCTCCCTAGGACACTTCTTGATCGGCCGACCGCTGACTGCTTTACCAACGCCGGTGATGACGCACATCAAAGACAGTCATCTGTCTCGCTATGCACGATCAGAACAGATGCGCCAGCACTTCTGGAGGAAATGGCAACGAGAGTACGTGACAGAACTTCAGCAAAGAACCAAATGGCGAAGCAATACTGCCCGCCTCAGAATAGGCGACATGGTTTTGCTCTTAGAAGACAACGTACCTCCATTAAATTGGCGCTTGGGACGAGTTCTACAGTTGTTCCCTGGACCGGATGGAGTTACAAGAGTTGCAGATATACACACCGCTAGGGGCACCGTTCAGCGTGCGTTGACGCGGCTATGTCCACTCCCAACTGCTGAAGAATTGGATGGTTGAAAGAAGAGACTCTTTCAACGGGGGGAAGATGTTTCGGTGCATGGCGCCTTATTTAATTTAATATGCAATTATTACTAGTGTTCATTGCTGCACCATAGTTTAAGGCAACGCGCCGTTAAAATGTAAGATGTATTATTTGTTCTCACTTCAATTTGCACAAGCTCACAATAAACATCTCTGTTTTTAAATCATTTTGACTGGTTTGATTTTACGCCCCATTGTACGCGAACGTACAATACAAAATGGAAAATTACCTAGGAATAGTAAAATATTATGCTTAAATCCGTTTATTAGTAAGGATGACGGATTACTGAGGGTCGGTGGGAGACTGAATAAGTCTCATTTAGAGGGTTGTGCAAAAAATCCAATCATTTTATCAAATCATAGTCGTCTCACAGATCTCATCATACAGCAAGCTCATACTTTAACTTTACATAGCGGACCCAAACTTACCTTATCACACATTAGATACAAATACTGGATACTTAACGGGCTCCGTACTGTTAAAAGAGAGTTACGTAAGTGTGTTCGATGTAGGCGTTACAGCCATCAGAATCATCAACAGTACATGGCAGATCTACCTGAACCACGCGTAACCCCGTCGCGTCCATTTAGCCATACAGGTGTGGACTTGACAGGATATTTTGACTACAAAGCAGCTGTCGTCATCATCATCATCGGGGTTGGTTCCTCCGAACACCAGTACGCAGTCATGTGTGACAAAAAGTGGCAAGTGTAAAAAATCTGTGCGTTTATCGGTTCCAAAAATTAGTGAAAGTGAAATTAGTGATTATTTATTTTAAAAAAGTCGTTTAGGCTAAACATTGTGGAGACATCAAGTTACGTATGGACATTAAGTTTTAGTTCTTCGCGTTACATTTAGCATCCTTTTCCCGGAGTCCCAGGATGTACAAAGTACAATAAATAATTAAGTTAAGCATGCCGAACGCAATATTTTGTGTCAGCATTTCGCATTGAACATTATAACATTATAATTATTAATAAATCAGTGTACATACAGCACTCGTTGGGTTTGGTTTTATCATCCCTTCTTCCCTTTGTGTAGAAACACTACACACGAGGCTTTACAATTGAAATAGGGGCCTTTGTCCTCGTTATAGCGAAAGAAGTCAAAAACAAATAATCATGAAAACTATGTTCAACTACAATGGCAAAAAAAGGGGAATTCTTACATAAATACTTTACATAGATCTCTTTCAAGTATTACAGGATGATGCAAAGTTAATTCTTAATATTATGTTATGATTAGCTGTTGCCAGCGACTTCGCAGCGCTCGCGCTGACTTCGTTTACTCCGCACTGCTCCTCCCCCGTAGGTATAGCGTGATAAGATTTAGCCTATATGTTGACCAGACATGTTAGTAATATTCATGCAAAATTTGAAGTAAATCCATGCAGTACTTTTTGAGTTAAGCCGGACATGCATACAGACAAACAGACTAACAGACAAAAATTATAAAAACTATATTTTTGGCTCCGATATCGAATGTAGATCACGCCCCAAATATTCTTTAAAAAAAATATTCAATGTACAGTTTTGACTTTCCTACGATTTTATTATATTTTTAGATATAGATATAGAGATTCAATGAAACACACTTAACACTTTTACAGATTTAATTTAAATTCATGTTCACACAACTGTTCTGAATCTAGCAGATATCTGAACATACGACCGCGCGCGACCTCGCCTGTCAGAGTCTCCCCTCCTTCTCTTATTACAATCAATATGGCCGCTTACAGAATCGATTCTAAATCGATTATTATGTTATTTAATCAATGACAATGATCGATAGTATCGATAAATTGAAAAGAGAGAAGTATTTTAAAAGTTATGAAAATAAACATAGGCTTGCAAACAGTCGGCCATCCTGGTATTGGAATGACTCTATTCCATTTAATCCGGCCATTCGTAGAGCCATCGTATGTCCACATACCTTTCACAAAAAATAAAGTATATATAATATCTACCAAAACAATAATAAACTAATACCACTATAATCACTGCTGTTCACATAGTATTCATAAAAAAAACTATATTTTTGATGTCACGACCAATAATTATTATCTTTCACATAAATATTTTCGCTAAAAACTTCAAATCACTGATCAATACATTTTCCAATTGTCATCACTAATCATCAATAATGGCCTCGGCCTCCTTCACATGTCTTTACTAATGTAATAATATGTTAGTGGGTACCGCTCACCCCTTTGGGTCTCGGCCTCCTCCACTGTCAGTTTACCTTCTGTGCTCTTATAGCATGCAAGTACCGTTCATCATATTAAGATCTCGGCCTCCTTTGCATTACTGAATTGAATAAGTGGGTACCGCTCACCCAAATGGGTCTCGGCCTCCTCCACTGTCAGTTTACCTTCTGTGCTCTTATAGCATGCAAGTACCGTTCATCATATTAAGATCTCGGCCTCCTTTGCATTACTGAATTGAATAAGTGGGTACCGCTCACCCAAATGGGTCTCGGCCTCCTCCACTGTTTACATAATCACTGGTGGGTACTGTTTGCCTTGATAAGGTTCTAGCCTCCTCCACCTAGATTAGATTGGGATAGGATAGGAATGGGAACTGGGTGCATAGGTTTTGTGCCTAGATTAAGTTCAGTTGACAACTTTCAATCATCACGCATATATTATCACATATATAATCTAATTTTTATCACATATAAAATACACAGTTTTTATAAGCAGTTTTCCCAATCTCAATCAATCAATATCACTATTATCTGAGCTTTTATCCGTTTCACTAGTCGGAGAAGTGTCAAAAGTTATCCACGGTTTAAGATGGTCAGCAGGAAATATATTCTTTTATTTCTTCTTAGAGTGACTTGTATGCTTGACACTTCGTATCGGTCGCTATCCAAAACAGCTGTTACCCTTAAAGGACCTCTAAATTTTGGGGTTAATTTTGAACTTTTTCCTTTTTCCTGATTGTAATACTAAATCACCTTCCTTGAAAAATGTAGTAGGGGCTCTCTTTTTGTCAAATTGTGTTTTCATCTTTTTCTGTTGTTTTCTGATAGTATTATATGCTTCATTTCGAATTCTGTCACTTTGAATATTTTTCCTTGCGATGACTTCTCTTATCTGGTCTGTTATTTCTGTACTTCTTCCTTCTTGTGTATTTTGTGTTAGCTTATTTCCTGTTTGTTCGTTTTCACTATTCTGTGATTTCTTATTTTCTCTGTTATTATTATCCAGTGCCTGAAGAATAGCTCCCTCTGAGGGATTTATGCTTCGATGATCGAACAAAACTTCAGTTGGAGTTTTTCGTGTGCCTTTGTTAACAGTGTTGTTCAGACTCCACTGCAGTTTTTAGATGCAGTGGCTTTTCGCGTTTAAATACTATAAAATATTGAAAATGATACAAATTTACATTAAATCTTTTAGAGATTTAAAAATAATAATAAATTTATGAAAAGTGCAACAAGATTTTTTTACTGCAAATCGTTTTCTATGAACAAAGATAAGCTTCTTAGTCAAAAGTTATTTTGGTTTTTGTTAATAACAAACTACAAAGCCATGTGTTAATTAATTTATTTTTAAACATCCCGCTACAAAAAGTGCCTTAAATAAAAATGATTCAAAAAAATAAAACTGAATAAATAACTTTTCATCTTTCTAACTAGGTATATATTTTTAACTTCCCGCTACGTGTCTAGATAAGTAAGTTACTGATTTTACCCCGATTTACAAAAATCGAGTGTTCACCAGATCTCCACGTTTTGAGGACCTACGAACCATTTTCGACTACTTTCATGATGACGTGTGTGTGTGTGTTGCGTATGCTTATGCGTATTGTTAGGTTGCGCCTCCGAGCACTTATAAAAAAAAAGCACTTTTTCGGAACACAAGTTATTTATTTCACTTTCTACAATTACTAACTAATGGGACTTTAACTATAAACACTCTAACTTGGATCACACTTTTTCGCGGTTCCCTTGTGAAGGGTTATTGCGACCCGGAGTATGGATATAGCAATAGTCTATTCGCTGTGTCCAGGCCGGCGGGCAGAAACCAGGTCCGTAGCTGGGCAGCGTTTAGGCTAGAGAATATCTAACTGAAGAATATTTGGGAAACAGCGAGTATTTATACCTATATATTGCTGACTATCCAGCTTATATGCACTTCAGCATTATTGCATGGAAAATAGGGATGTAACACCTCCCCCCTTTAGAACGGAACATGCGGAAAATAGAAATAGAATGTGAGTATGATCCAAATTAAGAAGAAATAGAAGCAGTTAAAATAACAATATAAAGAATAATGACATAGAAAATTACAGCGTTGATTAATTATCATTAATTATTATACAATTCAAAGTAATCACAAAATCGAAATGAAATAGTAAAATATAGCAATTAAGAGTTATCAAACTTTGAATGTAAATGTAACAATATAGTAAATAACAGGAAAGAGTCTATAGAAAATAACATTTGAATGGAATTAGTTATCATTATAAAATTATAAATATTCACGAAATCGAAATGAAATAGTGAAATATAACAATTGAGATTTATTAAACTTATAAGGTAAATGTAACGATATAGTAAAAACATGAAATAGAAAATAGCATTTGAATAGACGAAATAGAAAACAATGATTTAGTAAATTTTATTTCAACAGAACTAGAAATAGTAACTAAATGTAAGCAAATACTTATTACAATAAAGAAAATCATTTATAAACCTTAATTAAAATAACTTAATTTAAACACATCAAAATAGTAATAGACAGAGCAAAAATAAAAAATAAAATTTACAACAATTCAAGATTCCTTTTGGGCGTAATACTTGAATCAGTACTTTCAGTATCATAGTCTCGATTAGACATTTCGATACTCGATCTGGCATGAACATTTGATTTTGGTTTCGTTATACAATTGTTGATAATCTTAACACAACATGAAGTATTTCTATTCTTGTTACAACAAAAGCATTTATAAAGTTTATATGAACAAAATGAAAATACAGAAACGGATAACAAAGTAGTTATTATACTAAAATAATAGCTATATTTAATATGGTATGGTTGAGTTTCGATCCTGGTTAAGTCGTCATCGGGTTGATTTAATTTGTGAGAAGCATATTGCAAATAATCTAAGTTTACATTTGATAATTTAACAGGAGACAGATATGGTATAGTTTGATTCAACTTTGTTTTTGAGCAACAATCATCTTCTATTATGTTAAAATTTGGATGTGGAATATAGACTTTAATTTCAAACTCCTGGGATGGAATGAACTGAAATAACTTATGATAAGCCTTACAATATTTTGGCAATTTCATAATGCCTGTACCAATTATATCATAATCATTAATACTACCATTACAATTAATAGACAATTTTGTTATATCTGATTGCACATATATCCACATATTATTATTAAGTTTTTGCCATATATCTATTTCACCAACAATAGTCTTATAGTTACAAGAGTTTGGGATACCTTTAACGTGTTCGGTTATAATAATCACTTCACAAATTGGATTTCCGACACTAGATTGTATATTTCCTAGTTTGCACAAATAGTAATTGCCGTTTATCACTTTGCACTCACTTAGGTCTTGTAGCGTGGAATATAATAATTTATCTTGTGCCAAGAACTTTGCGGATGGATTAATCAAAGCAAAAGTATTAGGACTATGGATATCATGTGGGGTTGGTAGCGAATAAATATGATACAGTGTATAATCTACAAAAGATGCAACTAGAGGAATCTTAATAACAAAAATTAGTTTATTATCGCTAATGAGAGAAGAAAATTTCAGAAATATCTACGATTTTATGAACATTATCAAGATTTAAGTGTAACGGAACTTTTGGAATAACATCATTGTTTTTAGAATTTAATTCGTTATATAGTTGCATAGGACTTAGTATTGATGGATGAACTATGTTTTGTTTCCCAAATAGAATAGCATCAATAAGATCTCGTAAACTAAAATTGAGTATCATTAGAGAGCTTTCCAAGGCACTGAACACCATTGATAGATGAGAGACTACCTCTAATTTATTGGCATTTGTCGAAACAGTGTCTAAAATTTTCCCTAGATTTTAAATATTATCATTAAGAATGTTTTCATTTGAATTTAATTTGGAAATAGTATTGTTAAAAGAAGAAATAGTAGAACTTATAATAATATATAATGAGTTGCTTATAGTAAATATGTAGTAAACAAAAAGTTAAGAATAATATAACATCTAAAATATAAAGAAAATCGCTAAAAAAGTTAATTTATCTAAAATAGGCATATCTAAGGGTGCCATAGCCGTATTTAAATTTGACGATGAGCAAATTGGTTTGTTATGGGCTAATTTGATTTGATCGAAATGATGTCTTATATGTCTACGATTTATAAGTAAAGTGACGTTATTGTTATTGTGAATCTTAATTATCTTGTATGGGACTTTCCATATACTGGATAGAGCTTTCCGTAATCTGTGATGTTGTTTTAAGTAAACCATATCTCCGACTTTGTAAGAGACATTTCTCGTGCCTTTGTCGTAATAGATTTTCGATTTCTCTTTGCTTCGAAGTATATTTTCTCTGGCTATTTTACGAGTATTAATTAGTTTTTGTTTTAGCATTTTGACATAGTCAGGATATGTTACTGTTGGATCAATATCATAGAGGGAACTAGGAATATGAGGCTTACAGCCGAACAGTAACTCATGGGGAGTAAAATTTGTGGATGAGTGTACTGATGTATTATAGGAGACAATAGCAATTTCAAGTACTCTTTCAGAGTAGCATGGCTTCTTTCGAGAGCACCATTAGTTTGGGGATGGTAAGGAGTAGAAAAAAGGTGTTTAATTTTAAACAAAGATGTTATTTGTTTATACACATCAGCAATGAAATGAACACCTTGATTGGATAAAAGGGTCTTAGGGATTCCGAAGTGGCAAGTGAATTGAATTAGACAGTCAGCTGTCTTTTCAGCTGTCGAATTAGTAATAGGATAAGCCATTGAATATTTGGTTAGGTCATCTTGAAAGGTAACGATGTATTTATATTTTTCAGGACCGGATTCAGGTAAGGGACCGACTATATCGGTGGATATTCTTTGGAGAGGTTCAGAGGAAGTAGAAGTGATTTGCATAGGGGCTTTGTTGCAAGCGCGTAATGCTTTATTTTGTTGGCATTTGGGACAGTGTTTTACATATGTCTCAATGTCGTTTTTCATATTTTTCCAGTAATAGGATTCTTTTAATTTATTGTATAGGCGTGAAGAACCCATATGACCACCAATAGGTGAATCATGATTATCTTTAAGTATGGTGGGTATTTCACTTGGGTTAGGATAAATCAATTTGTTGTGATAAACATTAATCTTGATACCAGTCTTATGAAATATAAAAGATATCATATCATAAATTAAAATAAATCTTAAATTATCAAAGGGATTGGAAAAATCAGAGATGGCAATTTCGTTTATTTCAGAATGAAAAATTATAAGGTTATTTCTTAAGTCCTTAAGGACTTTAAATATATCCTTGTAGCTAGTAGAATCAAAGTGATGGACTTTTATGAACATGTGGAAAAATGTTTTGTCTTTTATCGTAGAAGACTTGACAGTGTATAATTCTTTTTCGGATGATAAGAATGCTTCTTTGTCTTCTAATAGATTTAATATGTCTTCGCAATAGGGGTTTGAATTATCAAGATCGACAGACGTTGGATAAGCAATTGCCTTGCACGGTGTTTTTAAAAGGTTTTGATTTGTTTCAGTGATTATCGTATCGTAGACCGTTGGACTCGATCTTTTACGCATAAAGATCTCATAGGTGATGGTATCTATATCATCAATCAATAGGTCAATTGCATGAATCGGAGGACGGGAGAGAGCATCGGCATTACTATTTAGTTTTCCTGCCTTATATTCGATTTCGTAATCGTATTCTTCTAACTTTAAGCGCCACCTTACTAATTTGCTGCTTGGGTCCTTACAGTTAAACAGCCAGATAAGGGGACGATGATCCGTTATTATTTTAAATTTCCTACCGTATAGATACGGTCTAAAAGTTTTAGTACCAAAAATTATAGCTAGCAGTTCTTTCTCTGTTGTGCTATAATTTCCTTCAGCACGATTTAAAGTTCGGGATGCGAATGCGATAGGTAAATCCTTTCCGATTTCGCCTTGGGACAGAACAGCTCCTAAAGCATAGTTAGAGGCGTCAGTTGTGAGTATGAATTCCTTTGAAAAATCTGGATATTGTAAGATAGGGGCATTGGTCAGCATGGATTTAAGAGTGGACATTGCCTTTTCTTGATCGTGAGTCCAATTGAAAACAGTGTCTTTGCGAAGTAAAGAAGTTAGAGGTTTTGTAATTTTTGAAAAATCTTTAATGAATTTACGATAATATCCTATTAAGCCAAGAAAAGACTTTATCTCTCTTGAAGTTCTTGGTGTAGGATATTCTGACAGGGCTTTTACCTTATCGGGGTTAGGAGACACACCCTTGTCAGTTATGACATGGCCTAGATATGCGACTTCTCGTCGTAGAAACTCGCATTTGTCAGGCTGCAACTTGAGGTTATGTTTGCGGAGTGCTTCGAATACTAGCTTGAGTTTATCAATATGAGAAATGAGACAGTGGGAATAGATTATGACGTCATCCAGGTAAATAAAACAGTGCAGACCTTGGAGACCGGAGAGAACAGTATTCATAAGTCTTTGAAAGGTTACAGGTGCATTCTTTAAGCCAAATGGCATTCTTGTATACTCGAAATGACCATTAGGAACGGAGAAGGCTGTCTTAGGGGAGTCGTCTTTACTCATTTTAATTTGGTGGAAACCTGACACCAGGTCGAGAGTGGTAAAGTATTTACTATGTCCTAACTGGTCTAGTATGTCTGTAATGTTGGGAATAGGATAGGCGTCTCCAACAGTGATGTCGTTGAGTTTTTTATAATCAACTACTATGCGCCATTTCTTTTGGCCAGAAGCATCTTGCTTTTTTGGGACGACCCAGATTGGAGAAGACCAAGGAGAGTTAGAAGGTTTAATTATTTTTTGATCTAACATTTTTTGTATTTGTTTATTGACTTCTTCTTTATGACACTCAGGGTATCTATATGTTTTAACGTGGATAGGTTGTGAGCTAGTAGTTTTAATTTCATGTTCTACAGTATTTGTACAAGTTAAAGTATCTCCATCTAAGTAAAATAAATCAGAATATTCTGAACACAGATTTAGTAGAGCTTCCGATTCTTCACGGTTAAGATGCGAAGTTCTTATTTGTTTCAAGACATTTGAACACCTATCTGCAGGTGAACAGTGATTATTTGAGTTAGTAAAGTTCACAGAATTAATAGGTTCCGATGAGTTATTTAATAAATCACAAGGAATTAATTCTAAACATAGTGGTTTAATTAAAACATCATTATTATTAGTATTTAGAATGGAAACATTGACGTGATTATTTTCCTTAATAGTTACGAGACAGCGAGATAAATATACGCCTTTTTGAATTTCGCATTTATTTATGTAACCAGTTATTACTTCTGGATTTAAAACATTAGACTCAATGACCATTTCGGATCGAGCTGGAACAGTATATTTAGGCTTAGTAAAATGAATTCGTATTAAATAATTGTTTATCTCTAAGGTTTTATTTTTATAATCTATGTTACAATTATGAAACTTAAGGCAATCGTTTCCAATAATACCATCGAATTCTATGTTAACACAATCAGGTATTAAGTGAAATTTACTAAGAATAGTATTATTATTTGATAATATAAAATCTAAATTAAAATGACCAAGACTATTCAAATATTTAGTACCTTTTTCGATTCCTTTAAATTGTATGGTTTCGCGAATTAATTCTGGTTGAATTTGTAATGATGATCGTTTTATTAGTGATATACCTGCACCCGAATCGATTAATAAAACTAACAATTTATCTGAATATTTTGATTTAACATATATATGTGGCAAATGTGTTTTATTATTATAATGAATTTCATGAATATTAGAATAACTGTCTGGGTTATTCATAATTAGTTGAGTATTGTTAGATATAGAAGATTTAGGGATTTCGATACACATGTCAGATATAGTAGAGTCGGTGAGTTTATTAGATATAGTAGATGTAAGAGATACAGTGGATTCAGTGGATTTAGAAGAATTAGAATTAGTAGATTCAATAGATTTAGTAGGTTTAGTAGATTTAGTAGATGTAAGAGATACAGTGGATTCAGTGGATTTAGAAGAATTAGAATTAGTAGATTCAATAGATTTAGTAGGTTTAGTAGATTTAGTAGAATTAGTAGGATTAGTAGATTTAGTAGGTATAGTTGATTTAGTAGAATTAGTAGAATTAGCATTAGGAAAACCCTCAGGTTTCTCAGAAATAGTAGGATTAAAAGATACAGTGGATGTAGTAACAATATTAGATTTAGGATAATTAGTATAATTAGCAGGCACAGTGGGCCTAACAAAATTATTAGATTTTTGTAATACATCGAAAGCGTCGGTTTGTTTAGGTGATTCCGTACGACGCGGAACCGGAATCATTTTTAGTTTAAATTTAGATCAGCGTCATTTAAATGAGAATTTGTATAAATAGAATCAGGGGGATTATAGGTAAAATTGTTTCCGTTATCGTTATTGCTTAATTCTGTGAAGTTATTAATTTGTTGTTGAGAATTAGGAATATGTTTCTGTCGCGAATTATTATATTGCCGTTTCTTACATTGACTAATATCGTGGCCTAGGTTTTTGCAATATCGACATACAACTGGTGGATTATTTAATGCATTAGGAAAAGGACGGTGTTGATTATGCGATGGGCCTTGGGAAAGATTAAGGATAGGACGTTGTGGTCTGTTTTGATAACAGTTTTTGTCTGAATGTCCTACCCTATGACATATTCTGCATCTAGGTTTTGTTTCATGCCGCGAGGATCTTATATAATTTTGTAGCTTTTCCTCTAGGCAAGCAAGGTTTATAGCCTCATGCAGGTTTGATGGGTTTCGACATCTCAAAATATTAGAGATGTCACCAGGGAGCCCCAATAAAAATGTGTGGAGTGCCAGGTCTTCGGTGCTGGCGATCCGGCCTTTTATCTCGCTAGGATTCTTAGTGGAGTGTGTGATGTCTGTTTGTAATCGAGTTAGGTAAGTTTCCAAACGTAAACTATATTGGGTAACGGATTCGCCTGGTTTTATTTTACAATTTTGCAGATCTAGTAATAGGTGGTCGCGATGTTTGGTTTCCCCAAATGTTGATTTTAGAAACTGTTTAAATTCATGCCAATTATCAAATATTTTTAGAGAACAAGCTGCTTCAGCTTTGCCCTCTAATTGTGACAAAATATACTTAAAGAGAATGTTTTGTTGTGAGGGAGAGGCTAAATTTAATGCATTCTCGCAATTTCTTAGAAAAGGAGACAATTTTGTTTTATCCCCATCAAATGACTTGACAAATTTCGTGAGAATAGAGAAACTTAGCTCTTCCATACCCACGCTTTGTAAACTAGATGTCGACTGGACGTTTTTCTTTTCATTTACCATTTTTAAGCCGTTTATATAGCAAAATATTAAAATACACAATTAATCCTCTCTCTCTAGTTACGGTATAGGTGATACGGCGTGAAGATATATTCGATAGGATTAGTAAAATATTAAAATACACAATGGTTTCTCTCTCTAACTACGGTATAAGTGATACGGCGTGAAGATATATTCGATAAGACACAATGGTTTCTCTCTCTAACTACGGTATAAGTGATACGGCGTGAAGATATATTTGATAAGATTGATAAAATATTAAAATACACAATGGTTTCTCTCTCTAACTACGGTATAAGTGATACGGCGTGAACATATATTTAATAAGATTTAGGTTGGAATTTGTATAAAACGGAATTGAAACTTGAAATGAAAAAATAATCCAAACGCAAAATTATGGCAAAAATAATAAATTATTATAATACAGGCAAACACTCACGATAACACTAGTATGTAGAACATAGAATTGAGTCAGCGGCGTCTTATTACTGGTGAGGTGATGCGGCGATGGAATTTGCAGCGTTGCAGTTACGGGTCGATGCGAAGTGCGAGTTATTTACGTGTTTTCAAATATTTCGTTATAACCTTGGCAGCGTAGAGCCTGGTGCTGGGCAGATAACCCTCACGCACTATGCGGCTTAGATGACAGGTAACGTGGAGTCCACGGTGTCGGCGGCGATCTCTAGAGCGTCAGTGAGACGGCGGAGACAGCAGGTGGCCAAACGCTTAGTTAGCCCTTGTATTATTATTATTATTATTATTATTATTATTATTATTATTATTATTATTATTATTATTATTATTATTATTATTATTATTATTATTATTATTATTATTATTATTATTATTATTATTATTATTATTATTATTATTATTATTATTATTATTATTATTATTATTATTATTATTATTATTATTATTATTATTATTATTATTATTATTATTATTATTATTATTATTATTATTATTATTATTATTATTATTATTATTATTATTATTATTATTATTATTATTATTATTATTATTATTATTATTATTATTATTATTATTATTATTATTATTATTATTATTATTATTATTATTATTATTATTATTATTATTATTATTATTATTATTATTATTATTATTATTATTATTATTATTATTATTATTATTATTATTATTATTATTATTATTATTATTATTATTATTATTATTATTATTATTATTATTATTATTATTATTATTATTATTATTATTATTATTATTATTATTATTATTATTATTATTATTATTATTATTATTATTATTATTATTATTATTATTATTATTATTATTATTATTATTATTATTATTATTATTATTATTATTATTATTATTATTATTATTATTATTATTATTATTATTATTATTATTATTATTATTATTATTATTATTATTATTATTATTATTATTATTATTATTATTATTATTATTATTATTATTATTATTATTATTATTATTATTATTATTATTATTATTATTATTATTATTATTATTATTATTATTATTATTATTATTATTATTATTATTATTATTATTATTATTATTATTATTATTATTATTATTATTATTATTATTATTATTATTATTATTATTATTATTATTATTATTATTATTATTATTATTATTATTATTATTATTATTATTATTATTATTATTATTATTATTATTATTATTATTATTATTATTATTATTATTATTATTATTATTATTATTATTATTATTATTATTATTATTATTATTATTATTATTATTATTATTATTATTATTATTATTATTATTATTATTATTATTATTATTATTATTATTATTATTATTATTATTATTATTATTATTATTATTATTATTATTATTATTATTATTATTATTATTATTATTATTATTATTATTATTATTATTATTATTATTATTATTATTATTATTATTATTATTATTATTATTATTATTATTATTATTATTATTATTATTATTATTATTATTATTATTATTATTATTATTATTATTATTATTATTATTATTATTATTATTATTATTATTATTATTATTATTATTATTATTATTATTATTATTATTATTATTATTATTATTATTATTATTATTATTATTATTATTATTATTATTATTATTATTATTATTATTATTATTATTATTATTATTATTATTATTATTATTATTATTATTATTATTATTATTATTATTATTATTATTATTATTATTATTATTATTATTATTATTATTATTATTATTATTATTATTATTATTATTATTATTATTATTATTATTATTATTATTATTATTATTATTATTATTATTATTATTATTATTATTATTATTATTATTATTATTATTATTATTATTATTATTATTATTATTATTATTATTATTATTATTATTATTATTATTATTATTATTATTATTATTATTATTATTATTATTATTTGTTCTTAAACTTGATATGTATCAGTATTTTTCTGTGGTCTCCCGCCTTGAAGCCTTCAAGGAAGAGGAGATACAGTATTATCCTCAATAAAAACATTTTCTCCCAAAACTTTACTCACAATGGTTGTAGTATGAATAGCTGCCTGTTTTTGCATTATATTAATATCTATATGACAATTCAACATTTTACAGTATTTATATAAACTGAATCCTACAACTCCTGTTGCGCCTATTACTATTGGGACTATTGTTGTGTTAGTTTTCCATATTCTATTAATTTCCGTTTTAAGTGGCTGATATTTACTCAGTTTTTCTATTTCTTTAGGCCCTATATTGTAATCAGATGGTATTGTTACATCTATTAAGAAAGTTTTGTTTTCATTTTTGTCAATATAAATAATATCTGGTCTATTGTTTTGTATTTCTGTATCTGTCTGGACTGGAAACTCCCAAAGTAATTTAGCTTCATCATTTTCTTTTACTTGAGGGTATGACAATGTCTCCTTCCACCACATCTTTTCAGAAGTAAAATTATGTTTTTGAAGCAAACACCAGAATACATACTGCACTATATTATTATGCCTCTTCGTATAATAATTACCAGCAAGCTTTTCGCACCCAGTTATAATATGGTGTATTGTTTCGTCCTTAGCTGAGCAGAGTCGACATTTCCCATCTATTTGCTTTTTGTGAATATCACGTTCATGCTGTCTGGTGATTATTGCCTGATCTTGAATAGCAAATATTTTACCTTCTAAAACTGGTGACACAGGTTTTCTCTTTAACCACAAAAAAGACTCTACCTTGTTAATATTTGGTTTTTCTAACACTGTCCTATGAAACTGACCATGGAGTGGTTTAACTCTCCATTCATAAATATGTTTCTTGGTAGTTGCAAGTTTAAGTTCTTTATTGGTGACCCCTTGTTCAATTTGCAAATTTAGTTCGCTTGCTATCTCCTTTGCTTCTTTGTCTATTGAATATTTATCTTTTCTCTTGTCGTGTTGTACTATGGCTTCTATTATTTTATCTGGATTGTTGTTAAAATACTGTTTTTGTTTCAAAACATGGGTTTTGTATAGCATTTCTATATTGAGCAAACCTCTTCCTCCTTCTGGCCTTGTTATATATAACCTGTCTTTATCTGCTTTTTGCTTGTGTATTTTATATAGTGAAAGTAATTTTCTTGTTTTAACGTCTATGTAATTTAAATCGCTTGTTTTGTAGTTAACCACTCCAAAGGAGTACAGTAGTATGGGTATGGCGTATGTATTGATAGAAGTTATAATGTTAACAGAATTTAAATGTGAACTTAATATACATTTTACTCGTCTAAAATATTCCTTTGATATAATTTCTCTGAGTGTTTTATGATCGATTTGGCCTGACTCACAAATTCCCAAATATTTATAGTTTTCCTTAAGTACTTCAAATCGTTCTCCACTTAACAATACGTGTCCCTGTCCTTGATAGCTAGCTCTTTTGCCACTCTCTATATGCAGTATATTACATTTATTTAAACCAAAACGCATTCCAATATCTGCTGTAAATATTTCTGTACTATCTAGTAATACCTGTAAATTATTTCTGTTATTTGCATATATTTTTAAGTCGTCCATGTAAAGCAAATGATTGATGTATGTGTTGTCTTTTAAATTATAACCTTTACTGATGTATTTATTTAAAATTTGTGAAAGGGCATTGATTACCAAACAGAACAGAAGAGGTGACAAAGAATCACCCTGAAAAATTCCTCTTCGTATTGGAATAGGATGTGTGGTTACACAGTCCTCTCGACTTCTTGCAGTCATGACAACCTTCCATTTAGGCATAACTTTCTGAAGGAAGCTCAAAATATTTCCTGGGCATTTATAAATTTGTAACACTTTTATTAGCCATTCATGCGAGACACTGTCAAAGGCCTTTCTATAATCAATCCATCCCATGCTTAGATTTTTTTGTGCCAAATGGGCGTCCTCGAGAATAGCTTTATTCAACATAAGATGGTCCTTACAGCCTCTGGCGCCACGTCTGCATCCTCTTTGCTCTGGTGCTAGTATATTGTTATTAGTACAGTGTGTGTACAATTCATTTGTTAATATCGATGTTAGTAATTTATACATTGATGGCAAACAAGCAATAGGGCGCCAGTTTTTTGGGTCTTGCGTGTCTTTGTCTTTTGGTATAAGCAAGACTTGGCCAGTTGTAAACCAATCGTCTATGGGTTCTAATCCTTCTAAAATTTTATTATATATATTGGCTATGTATTTATGTGTGCTTGTGAGATATTTTAAGTAGTAGTTTTGTATTTTATCAATTCCCGGCGTTTTCCAATTTTGCATTTTCGTCACCGTAGTATTAACCATATCTTTATCTATACTAGTGAAATTGTGTTCATGTATGTGGTTCGTCGATTGAACTATTTGATTAATCCAATTAGCTTGTTTATTATATGTTACAGGGCTAGATAAAATTTCTTCCCAAAAATATTCAATGTCTTCTTTAGAAGGAAGCTTTGTAGCTTCCTGTTGCTTGTTCTCCAATTTTCTATAGAATGTGTGTTGGTTTTCTCTAAAATGTTTATTTTGGATTTTTCTATTGTTCATTTCCTCATATCTCCTTAATCTTCCCGATGTAGCTTTAATACGCTGTTTGATGATTTCTCTTGTATTATCTCGGTCGGTTTCGTTCAATATGTTATATTTAATGTATAGGTTATTTCTTATTTTATTCATTTTATTAGTATTGATACCTCTTCTAATTTCTGTAAATCTGCCTAAATCCTTCCTCAGTTCATTTATTTTATTTTTTATTCTTATTTTCCAAGGAGGGTCACTTCGTTCTTTTGCAATTTTAGATGGAGTATAAGGATTTTGTTTGTTAATTACTACAAGCGTCTTAGCTGCTGCATATATTATATCATTTAGGTCACGTAGTGAAAGTTCGCTGTTTAATAAATTAGGTAAAAAATTATTAATTTTATTTAAATGTTCAAAAAATTGTTTGCTGAAATTTGGCTTTGGAAGATACTGCCTTTCTCCTATTTCTATTTCTCTGGTTTCACTTAAAATTTGTAGCAAGGTATTTATATCTGGATCCTGTTCTTCATTGACTTCCAGATTTAGAGTATCCATTTGTATCATAGCTGAATCATTTTTGCTGTTATGATTGTTGGGTGTGAAAATGTTATTACTAAGTTGTATGCTTCTATTACACTCACTCTGTGGCTGGGCTTGCTCTAAGTTCAAAGGGCACTCTTCATTCAGTATGTTTTCAGGTTGTGTATTACTTGTTGGCGTTAGAGTTGAAAGTTCAGCATTTTGTTTTATTTGATCTAAAACTTCAGTTGATATTAATTTACGGTTGATTACACTACGTGCTTGATTGGCAAGTGTGTTCCCTGTGAATTTACTCGTTTTTGGATTGTCAGGGTTTCTTTCCTTAAAAAGTGACATTAATCTTGCAATGTAGCCTAAGCCTTCAGCTTTGGCTTTATAAAAGCAGAACATTAGCTCGTGCAATTCTTCTTGTGACCACTTTCTTCTAGCATCATTTGAAATTGAACGTGTTGTGGTCGGCTCCAATGTGCCGGCAGAGCGTGTTGGACTAAGCCTGCTCTGCAAAACATCATCGGCATTACGGTTATGTTCGGCTGTGGTTTCTTCAGGTTCATTCCCGACTCTTGCCCGCCTGTTCAGCGAAGAGCCACTGGCGGTCCTCATGCTGTCACGTCCAGCGCCAGCTCCAGACGTGCCCTGGCGATAACCCCCAGGTAGCGGCCCTGACCTTGAATCTTTAAAACTCATCTCCATGTGGGTTGGGTTATTATTATTATTATTATTATTATTATTATTATTATTATTATTATTATTATTATTATTATTATTATTATTATTATTATTATTATTATTATTATTATTATTATTATTATTATTATTATTATTATTATTATTATTATTATTATTATTATTATTATTATTATTATTATTATTATTATTATTATTATTATTATTATTATTATTATTATTATTATTATTATTATTATTATTATTATTATTATTATTATGTGTTTAGTCTCAGCTACACTGGTACGTTTTACAAGTCTAAACGACGGGCTGATACCAAGTCATTTAGGACTTAACTAATTTTCGGGTGAAGTGTTAATAAATTTTCTGACTATGGAACAAGTATCAAGTATTACAGATTTCTGGAGGTTTATATACAGTAGTGGAGGAAGTTCTAATTCACTGAGTGAAGCATGCAGTGTTTTGGGTATTACACCAGTAGCTGAAATAATAATTGGGATGATTCTAACATGTTGCTGATGCCACATTTCTTTGATTTCCTCCGCTAGCGGGATGTATTTTTGAATTTTCTCTGTGTGTTTCTTTTTAATGTTGTCTGTATTAGGTACTGCTATATCAATCAGGTAAGTTATTTTTGTCTGTTTGTTTGTCAATGTTATGTCTGGTCTGTTATTAATTGTTGTTTTGTCCGTAGTAATGTTTCTGTCCCAGTACAATTTTGCTAGTTCATTTTCTAATATTTGCTTTGGTGTGTATTTATAGTAGGGTTCAGTTTTATCTATTAACCTGTATGTTTTTGCTAATTGCAAATGTATTTGTTTTGCGACATTATTGTGTCGATCGGTATATTGTTTACTAGCTAAAAATGGGCATCCCGCTGTTATGTGTTCTATTGTTTCCTGTTGGGAGTGGCATAATCTACAACTATCTAATTTTATATTTGGTTCCTTAATTATGAATTTCATATAGTTTTTTGTTTGTATTACTCGGTCCTGTATCGCCACCATGAACCCTTCGGTTTCTCCAAACAGATTTCCTTTACATAACCACATATTCGAAGCTTTATAGTCTACGTGAGCCTGTTGTAAGTCATGCGGATGTTTACCATGTAGTGCCTTCTGTTTCCATGTTTCCTTTTTCTGGTTATCTGTTTCAATTTTGTCACCTGGTTTGTAATCTTTATCATTTAGATTAAGCGGGGTACCCGACGTATCAAACATGCAAATTGCTTTATGTACTGGGCTGTCCGTGGACTTTTTTATGAAGTAGTCTCGCAAGTTTTATTATTATATTATTATTATTATTATTATTATTATTATTATTATTATTATTATTATTATTATTATTATTATTATTATTATTATTATTATTATTATTATTATTATTATTATTATTATTATTATTATTATTATTATTGTTATTATTGTTATTATTATTATTATTATTATTGTTATTATTGTTATTATTATTATTATTATTATTGTTATTATTGTTATTATTATTATAATTATTATTGTTATTATTGTTATTATTATTATTATTATTATTATTATTATTATTATTATTATTGTTATTATTGTTATTATTATTGTTATTATTATTGTTATTATTGTTATTATTATTGTTATTATTATTGTTATTATTATTATTATTATTATTATTATTATTATTATTATTATTATTATTATTATTATTATTATTATTATTATTATTATTATTATTATTATTATTATTATTATTATTATTATTATTATTATTATTATTATTATTATTATTATTATTATTATTATTATTATTATTATTATTATTATTATTATTATTATTATTATTATTATTATTATTATTATTATTATTATTATTATTATTATTATTATTATTATTATTGTTATTGTTATTGTTATTGTTATTGTTATTGTTATTGTTATTGTTATTGTTATTGTTATTGTTATTGTTATTGTTATTGTTATTGTTATTGTTATTGTTATTGTTATTGTTATTGTTATTGTTATTGTTATTGTTATTGTTATTGTTATTGTTATTGTTATTGTTATTGTTATTGTTATTGTTATTGTTATTGTTATTGTTATTGTTATTGTTATTGTTATTGTTATTGTTATTATTATTATTAATATTATTATTAATATTATTATTATTAATATTATTATTATTAATATTATTATTATTAATATTATTATTATTAATATTATTATTATTATTATTATTATTATTATTATTATTATTATTATTATTATTATTATTATTATTATTATTATTATTATTATTATTATTATTATTATTATTATTATTATTATTATTATTATTATTATTATTATTATTATTATTATTATTATTATTATTATTATTATTATTATTATTATTATTATTATTATTATTATTATTATTATTATTATTATTATTATTATTATTATTATTATTATTATTATTATTATTATTATTATTATTATTATTATTGTTATTGTTATTGTTATTGTTATTGTTATTGTTATTGTTATTGTTATTGTTATTGTTATTGTTATTGTTATTGTTATTGTTATTGTTATTGTTATTGTTATTGTTATTATTATTATTAATATTATTATTAATATTATTATTATTAATATTATTATTATTAATATTATTATTATTAATATTATTATTATTATTATTATTATTATTATTATTATTATTATTATTATTATTATTATTATTATTATTATTATTATTATTATTATTATTATTATTATTATTATTATTGTTATTGTTATTGTTATTGTTATTGTTATTGTTATTGTTATTGTTATTGTTATTGTTATTGTTATTGTTATTGTTATTGTTATTGTTATTGTTATTGTTATTGTTATTGTTATTGTTATTGTTATTGTTATTGTTATTGTTATTGTTATTGTTATTGTTATTGTTAATATTATTATTATTATTATTATTATTATTATTATTATTATTATTATTATTATTATTATTATTATTATTATTATTATTATTATTATTATTATTATTATTATTATTATTATTATTATTATTATTATTATTATTATTATTATTATTATTATTATTATTATTATTATTATTATTATTATTATTATTATTATTATTATTATTATTATTATTATTATTATTATTATTATTATTATTATTATTATTATTATTATTATTATTATTATTATTATTATTATTATTATTATTATTATTATTATTATTATTATTATTATTATTATTATTATTATTATTATTATTATTATTATTATTATTATTATTATTATTATTATTATTATTATTATTATTATTATTATTATTATTATTATTATTATTATTATTATTATTATTATTATTATTATTATTATTATTATTATTATTATTATTATTATTATTATTATTATTATTATTATTATTATTATTATTATTATTATTATTATTATTATTATTATTATTATTATTATTATTATTATTATTATTATTATTATTATTATTATTATTATTATTATTATTATTATTATTATTATTATTATTATTATTATTATTATTATTATTATTATTATTATTATTATTATTATTATTATTATTATTATTATTATTATTATTATTATTATTATTATTATTATTATTATTATTATTATTATTATTATTATTATTATTATTATTATTATTATTATTATTATTATTATTATTATTATTATTATTATTATTATTATTATTATTATTATTATTATTATTATTATTATTATTATTATTATTATTATTATTATTATTATTATTATTATTATTATTATTATTATTATTATTATTATTATTATTATTATTATTATTATTATTATTATTATTATTATTATTATTATTATTATTATTATTATTATTATTATTATTATTATTATTATTATTATTATTATTATTATTATTATTATTATTATTATTATTATTATTATTATTATTATTATTATTATTATTATTATTATTATTATTATTATTATTATTATTATTATTATTATTATTATTATTATTATTATTATTATTATTATTATTATTATTATTATTATTATTATTATTATTATTATTATTATTATTATTATTATTATTATTATTATTATTATTATTATTATTATTATTATTATTATTATTATTATTATTATTATTATTATTATTATTATTATTATTATTATTATTATTATTATTATTATTATTATTATTATTATTATTATTATTATTATTATTATTATTATTATTATTATTATTATTATTATTATTATGGATATCTCCGATACGGAATCTTTTCACTCCATTTCTACATCATCTAGCTGTTCTTATGTCTCTATAGACGGCAGTTTGGGCGATAAACTTCAGAATATTTTTTGTAACGCTAATAAGAATCTAAATATTTGTCATATCAATGCTCAGAGCATCCCGGCTGACTATACAGAACTTCTCACAACTTTCCAAGATGCTCTTATACACGCATGCTTAGTTTCAGAATCGTTTCTCAAACCAACTTTACTATCTACGTCTTATGCTTTACCCGACTATATTTTGATCCGGAATGACCGTACGGGAAAAGGAGGTGGGGGTGTTGCATTATATTTAAAGAGTAATTTACCATATAAAATACTTTCACAGTCACCATCTCCTTACTCCATTTCTATGGAATATATATTTCTTGAATTAACATTGGGTACTGTACCTTTTCTCCTTGGTGTAGTATATGCACCACCTATGGTCAACTATTTTGACTCCTTTGAGCAATTGTTGGAATCATACATGCCTGTGTACGATCATTGTTTAATCATGGGGGATTTCAATACTTGTTTGCTCCGTGGGGATGTTAGAGCTAGCAATCTCTCCCGTATTACTTATTCAACAAATGTAAAAATACTAAACCTAGCTCCTACGTACCATACACCTAATTCTCAATCATGGCTAGATATGATTTTAACATCGAAACCTGAGCGCGTCTCCTTTTACGGACAACTGGCAGCCCCCGTTTTCTCTCACCACGATCTCATATATGCCTTGTATAAAATAAAAAGCCCCAAATTTAAGCCAAAGATATTTCTCCAACGTAATTTTGGTCGTATGGATCGACAAAAACTTCTGGCAGATGCTTCTGCAAGGGACTGGTCTCGTATCATAAATGAGGACACGGTTGATGGAAAGGTGGCTATTTTCAATGAATACATTTTGGAACTATATAATAAACATGCACCTCTACGATTTATCCGTATAAAACGACCACCTGCGCCATGAATTAATGAAGAAATACGAGCTTTAATGAAGACAAGAGATTTATTAAAGCGTAAATTTATAAAATCACGCTCTAATGATCACTGGGAAGCTTATAAAAGAGCCAGAAACCGTTGCAATCAAGCAGTAAGGAACGCCAAACGCAAGTTTATTCATTCCTCAATTGAAAACTGTGCTCCTAATCACATATGGAAGTTGCTTCGTTCCCTTGGGTTTGGGAAATCAAAAAATAATACAAATAGTACAATTGACTTAAACACGCTCAACATCAATTTTGCTTCTCCTAGTAGCTCGATGATGACTTCAAATATAAGGTTCAAAACCATTCAGATGTTGTCTTCTAAAATCATTGATAATTCTCCCTTTTCATTTGAAAAAGTAACTGATAGTGAGGTTAAAAGAATTATTACTTCAATACCTACTAAAGCTGTTGGTTATGACGGCATCAGTCGAGACATGATTATGCCTATTGTTGACATTGTAACACCTCACATTACCCATATTCTTAACTTTTCTCTCTCTTCTGGCAGTTTCCCTTCGTTATGGTGTAAAGCTGATATAATTCCCATTTTACGTAAATTTTTCCCACTATCGTCCAATATCAATCCTACCCTTCCTTTCGAAATTTTGGAGAGGATAGTTTATCAACAATTTTCTAGTTTTCTTTTAAAAAATAACATTCTTTCGTCGTACCAATCTGGTTTTCGTCCATCACATAGTACATGTTCGGCTCTCATCAAAATTACTGACGACATACGATTTGGTATTGACGAAAAAAAGGTATCCCTACTCTCACTTTTGGATTTCAGTAATGCCTTTAATTGTGTCGATCATGATATATTATTAGCTTTACTTCGTTCTTTTAACCTATCACAGTCAGCGTCTGAATGGTTTAGCTCCTACTTAGCAGGACGTCAACAACGAGTTCATTCAAAGAACGATTTTTCACGTTGGTGTGATGTTTGTATGGGGGTCCCACAAGGAGGTGTGCTTTCTCCGTTTCTCTTATCTGTATACATAAATAAACTTTCTTCTGTAATTACTTATAGTTCCTTTCATATGTATGCCGATGATGTTCAACTCTATCTGTCTTGTCGCCCATCAGAGCTTACGGCTAATATTGACAAAATGACTGAAGATCTTGATTCCATTAGCCACTGGGCTGAAAGTTTTGGTCTTACTTTAAACCCCAGTAAAACCCAGGTAATAATACTTGGTCGAAAGATGAACATTACACGCATTAATTTGAACGAAATTCCACCTGTGTTGCTAAATGGCCAACCACTTAAATACCACACCAAAGTTAAAAATCTCGGGCTCATAATGTCAAATGATCTTTCATGGTCTGACCAAGTGAACGAAATTAGCCGTAAAGTTATGGCAAGTTTTCACTAGCTGAAAAGAATGCAAAACTTTTTACCACAATCAACTAAAGTTACCTTGGTCAAGTTTTTTTTGCTACCAATAATTGATTACGCCGACGTTTCTTACACAGACATCACAGAAGAGCTCCTAAACAAACTTGATCGACTGGTCAACTTATGCATACGATATATATATGGACTGCGTAAGTTTGACCACGTCAGTCAGTTTCGGTCACAACTGAAGTGGTTGGACATACGTAACCGTCGGAATGTTCACGTACTTATATTACATTTTAATATACTGCATGATCCTTTCTCTCCATCATATTTACGTGAACGTTTTCATTATCTTAATACCCAGGGTCGTACTCAGCGATCTTTACACACTAATACCCTTTTGGTCCCAGCGCACAACTCAGCAAGCTATTTGGATTCTTATATGCTTACAGCAATACGTTTCTGGAACCGTCTCCCAAAGCATATTCAACAAGCTTCCTCAATAAATATATTTAAATCTAGGATATATGATTATATGTTAAAGATTCAAAATAACTCTTAATTAACTTTTAGTTAGAAGAAAGATGTCGTTGTTGAAAGGGTGTAATGATTTAACTTGTTTGTAACGATTTTGTTCATCAAAAGAATATGTTGCAACTGTGTTATATTAGAATACTAGCTGTGCCCGCGACTTCGTCCGCGTAGAGTGTGGACTAAGATCTAAGTTTTTTACGAAAAGCCAAATATATTTTTTTATACAATAGTAGCATAATTTACTCCTTATATGATTAGATATATCAGAGGCAGCTTAATTAAAATCGGTCAAGGTTAGGCAGACGGACATATATTATTTTTAATATGTTTTTTGGTATCAGCAACGTGCAAAAATTCATATATGTACTTAGTAAAAAGCTGTTGTCTTGACATTACAAACATACACTTTGATTTTATTTATAGGTAAGTATTGATGTTGCGCGGTTTTATCCGCTTTAATTTGTGGAAAGACCTAAAAATCTAATTACTTCTATAGTAACATTTAATGCATTACTTTAAGAAGGTTATAAGTACATCACAATATGATCAGTAAGAGTTAAACTATACTAAAAAATTGAAAATCAGTTGACTCTGCCGATCATCCCAGAACCTTCCCGCTAAGTTGAGGTATTCAAACAATAAAGCATTAAACAATGAACTTACGCTTGGAGTTTTGAACTTGAAGGGGTAAAAAAATATTTTTTAGCAAATCAGACCCGTACAAAGTAGCCAGTAGAAAGAAACTTTATAATATTACTATAAATCGTCATAACGGATAAGTCATATCGAAACGAAATTGTGATTATTTTATTACGCGTCATGTGTTCTTTAGTTTCCTAAGTAGGTTTTATTTTTTATTTTTACGTCTTTGATAAAATGTGATTTACGATGTATTATTAATTAGTATAATTCATGAACAGATCTTTGTCATTTAATACATACAGTTTTCTTTAATAAATAGTAATTTATTCTCCATATCACAGTATATTGTTATCAGCACCATCTAGTATATATAGTATATATAGTACATATAGTACGTATGTCGAGTCCTACGCAACACAGATAGGTGAGAAAATTTCTTTCTTTTTTAATTAAATTTAATAAAAATACAGTTTTTGTGCACATACCTAGACATATAAAGAACGTGCGTGTTAATTATTGTAAATATTACTACTTAACATGCAAGTAATGATTATTTCAATTGAATTATTTTTCTATTTTTGCAACGGAAACTGAATCCAGGATAAAAACTACCCTATATGTTGCTCGATACTCTCGGCTATCACCATGCCAAACTTCATTAATTTCTGTCCAGTCGATTTTGCGTGATGGACGCATAAATTAACAGACAGACAGACAAAAATTTTAATAATTAGTTTTTGTCTCTTGTGTTATCGATATCTTAACCGACCCCAATTAATATTTTTCAAAAAACTTTTATTTACAGAAATTACTTTTCTACTCTTATTATATGTATAGAATAGATAAATAAAATGTTTTTGGCCATTTAAGAGATCAAGATTTTAGGCTTACGTTGTACACATATTTTACGTATTTAAAACATCGACATATTTCGCTGATTTAAAAGTAGTAGTTTTGTAATGTTGTAACTTAAAAATTCATAACTGCAATTTTACTATCTTATAAGCTAGTAAAATTGCAATTATAACATTAACTAAAAATAGTTGGACTACTGTGTAGTGTGTCGTCAGTGTATGTATTAGACATAGCCAGGAGTGCATAAAACGCTTTCTATCAAGAAAACTGTTTACTTGTTTGCAATCATAAGAAATGAAATAAATATAAATTAAATATATTATACATACAAATAGTCTAAATTAATCAACCTGTTTAAAACTTTCCTTTTAATTTAATTGAAAGCATACAGATATGGTTTCAATTAAATTAAATCTCTACTTTTTCTTATGAGATTTCTAAACAAAAACTTAAATTTTTAAAGGTTATTTAGGAGATCACTTTTTACAAAATCACATTTTAAAGGTTTTGTTAAAATTGTTAATTGTATGTATTAAAATAAAGTGCTATACGAGATGTATTGTATATTATAAGATAATAGGATACGTAACAGTCATTATTGTGTAAAATTGTCATATAATAATTCTTTTGTCGATTTTGGATATTTACTGTTTTCTCTTTCGATATTTATCGTTTTTATAAAATAAATCGATAAATGACCGATTATCGGTTATGGGTTTTGAGTTTGCTAACATTCATTTGATTCATGATGATAAAAGTTCATACATGGTAAACAAAAATGTTAAAACGTATCTACCCACTGTATATACTCTTTGACTTTTGGAGATATCGGCGTGCGGAATAGTATTTACGCTGCGCCTGTCACTAACTCAAGGTCGTTCGCAGGTGTAATCGCCTTAAAGAATAAGATAGCCAACGCACCAGTTTTAGCGTTGTTTTCTTCCGATGCCCCAGTATTGTTGTCGGTAAACGCAAGCGCAGAGGCGCTAGGAGCGATGCTCTTGCAAGCAGGACGGCCAGTAGAATTTGCTTCTCTTACTCTTACCGATACACTATCTCGTTATGCTCAAATCGAAAAAGAAATGCTAGCTATTGTATATGCTGTTGAACGTTTCGTGAATAAAATATAATACAAGCTTGATATTTCTTTAATGTACTTCTTGCAGACTATTTTAACATTACAATTATAGACTTGAGTGTTCTTGAGTGTTGTCGAGCTTATGGCTCAGAACCGTCTGTCGCCGAAAATGAGGTCTCTCATATCGTAAGCCCCACTACGCGCCATCTTGATGCGTTCTGTCCCGCCGTTTAGCTTTTACAACTTTAACGAATAGGAAGATGACGCCTAGTGTTGCCATATTTTGTCACTTATTCTAATATAACACAATTGAAACATATTCTTTTGATGAATAAAACTATTACAAACAAGTTAAATCATTACATTCGGCCATCCGGCAAAGTGTGACTCCCGGCACACTACTCAATTCTAAAATTAACTTTTCCGTAAATACTTAGGGCATCAGTTAGGAAATATTGAAGATGCAAAAGTACAACTAGTTAAATCATTACCTTCGCCCATACTATAAGTCGACACAAATATATTTCTTTTTACGAGGAAAAAAAATTTGCTTGTACACAATCCTAACATTCAATAACTTACTAATCATAATCATAATTATTTAAAAACAAGTAGTAATACAGTGTTATTTATATCTTCTATGAAAGCAAAAAGTAAGCAGTTTTGCTACATAATTTCATTTTAATTTATGTTATAAGTTATATAACATTTATAAAAATTATACATAATACTTTATTTTACTTTGGTGTTACGTACTTTATTAAGCGTATTACTTTAAGTTGATATATATTCTGTTGATCCCTAGTAAATATAATTTTAAACAAAACATTATTTTAGTTTTATTTAAGTTGTAATCTATTATATTTGTTATAGTAAACGTAAATATAAACAAAACTTCACTTCAGCTTGTAACCTGCATCTATTTTAATATTATAAATGCTAAAGTTTGGATGTATGGATGTTTATTACTCAATTACGCCAAGACTACGGATTTGATTGAAGAGAACGGATTTGAATGAAACTTTACTAATTATAAACTATACACTTTGTATTCTACATATTTTTTTTAACACATAACTCATTGCATCGATAAAATTAATATTCTAAAAATCTATAAATTATATAAGATTAATTTACAAATGTTTGACCAATTTTACTCCATATACCTAATTATATTATTTTTTTTCTGAAAGTCAATTATATGGTTTTACTCATTCTAACCTAAAGTGTACCAATTTTAGTTTCTTACTACTAAATCCTACATTACATTGTTAAACATATCTCATAAAAATTTGTTTTACCTTAGGTAATTATTTATTTAAATATTAATTTACATTTAATTATATAATATTAAATTATTTATATATTATTTAATCTAATTATTAATTTCTTTATAAAGCAAGTCTAACAAGTAACTAACGACACTATATATACATATACTTACATTTCCACTAACTATTATCTTAACATCTGACTAGATATTGACATTTTTACAATTTAAATAGGTATTCTTTTACAGAGAATGAGAAATTAGCCATATATGCATTTGTATTTTATACCGGCTTATAGTTAGCTATTTCATTATGCTTAGTAATTGATAACAGAAATAATGTACATACATATAAAAAAAACTTTTTTTTTGTACCATGACTATGTTGTAGTCTATACTATGGCACATAGGGCTTGCTTGCTTGTTTGTTATTTGTACTAAATTGCGGTTGATTTTAAAGTATTTAGTGTGTTCTTAAAAAAACAAGCTGCTCTAATGTACCTACATACAAGGAAGTTTTAATATTCTCAGATTTAAAAATAGGCTTAAAGTTTGTTTTTGTGTGATGTTTCATGTTACATATAACCCTAACTCATTATTTTGTGCTGTAAAAGCATTTACCCATCAAACCCAGAGTCACCTCATATAAGCAGTCCATAAGAAAATACTAATGAAACATATCCAAAGCGTGTTATTGCCGTTTCCTTATATATTTATATCTAATTTTACGGAGAGCAAATACAATTTAGTCTTAAGTGTTACAAATATTGTCGATTTGTTATTTCTTTGATCATCTATATTATATTTCTATAGGATTCTCATATTTATATTAAATTTCAATTGTAATAATTTTGCTTTTCTTTATGTTGATTTGTAAATTATTTTTCATTTGACTAATTATTTCATTTAAAGTTCTAAGTAACATTGTTCATTAATATTTATTTAATTTAATAATTTAATGCTTTATGTACACCATAATCAAGTAGCATTTACATAACACTTAAAATAAGCGCACAAATAGAGGGTCTTATTGCTAAAGAGTGATTCTTCCAGACAACGAGTGGCAATATTCATTGCTTGCAGATTAGGGTGCACAAATCACAATACAGATTTAATAAACATATGTTACATAGAGAGAAATAAGTGCCACAATATCTGTCTTACATGTCAACATAAATTAATCTATTTATATTTATAAAAATCAATGCCATTTTTCGTTGTAATTTTATAACTCAAGAACGGGCTCACCTATCCAAACCAAATGTTTAGGATTTGTTCGGACTATTTATTAGATGGTTTATGTTAAGTTTGCACAAGATCGGTACAGCGGTTCTTCATTTATCACATTTTTTTTGTAACAAATGAATTCAATAAATGACGATACGTCGCGAAGCGTGTAACAGGCCGCTAGTATATAATAACCATAAAATGGTTCAGTCGCAGAACGTACCTTTCGCAAAATGTACCCACTGCGCAAAACGTACCATTCGCAAAATGCACCTTTCTCAAAACGTACCATTCTCAAAATGTACATTTCTCATAATGTACCTTTCTCATAATGTACCTTTTGCATAATGCTCCTTTCGCAATCCTGCAAGACGTGCAAAACCATGTTAACAAATGCTCCAATCTTACAGTATCCCGATTTTTCAAGAGAATTCATCCTTACTACTGATGCGTCAAACATTGCTTTAGGCGCTATTCTTTCACAAGGAGAAATAGGCAAAGTTCTTCCCATCGCATATGCGTCGCGAACCCTTAATAAAGCAGAAGGCAATTATAGCATAACGGAAAAGGAATTACTAGCAATTATTTTTGGTACCAAAACTTTTAGACCTTATCTCTATGGTAGGAAGTTTAAAATCGTTACAGATCACCGCCCTTTGACATGGCTATTCAATTGCAAAGACCCAAGCAGTAAATTGGTGAGGTGGCGGTTAAAATTGGAAGAGTATGATTATGAAATTGTTTATAAAGCGGGAAAAATGAATAGCAACGCAGATGCTTTGTCTCGCCCTCCTATTTATGCCATTGATGACGTAGATGACGTAGATACTGTCACTTATGAAACTTTTATGAAAAATAGATCTAGTCCTACAGTTTATGATACTCAAGTCTCAGAATTTAATCAAAATCTTTTAAAATCAACATGCAAAGCTATTGCCTATCCTACCTCTATCGATTTGGATAATTCTAACCCTTATTGTGAAGACATCCTTAATTTATTAGATAATAAAGAACTGTTTATATCATCTGAAAAAGAACTCTATACCGTCAAAACTTCTATTGTTAACGATAAATTGTATTTCCATATGTTCACTAAAGTTCATCACTTCGAATCTACTTCTTATAAGGAAATGTTTAAGGTTTTAAAAGACTTAAGAAACAACCTCATAATTTTTCATCCCGACGTAAAAGAGATTGCTATTTCTGATCTTTATAACCCGTTTGATAACCTTAAATTTGTTTTAATTTATGATATCATTATATTTATTTTTCACAATACTGGTATAAAAATAAATATCTATCATAACAAACTAACCTATCCTACTCCAAACGAAGTTCCTTAAATCCTAAAAGATAATCATAGCTCTCCTGTTGGAGGTCATATTGGTTCATCCCGTATGTATAATAAACTGAAAGATTTGTATTATTGGAAGGGAATGAAGAGTGAAATAGAATCATTTGTTAAATCTTGCCAAAAGTGCCAACAAAACAAAGCATTAAGGGCAATAAATAAATCCCCTATGGAAATAACTTCCACATCGCATGAGCCTCTACAACGTATCGCCTTGGATATTGTTGGTCCATTGCCAGAATCTGGCGAAGAAAAATTTAGATATGTTGTAACATTCCAGGACGATCTAACCAAATATTCTATGGGTTACCCGATTACCCAGTCAACCGCTGAAAAAACTTCGGAGTGTTTGATTAAATTTATAAGCCACTTTGGTATCCCGAAAACCATTCTATCGGACCAAGGCGTGCATTTTATCGCCGAAGTGTTCAAACAAACAACTAACTTGTTTAAAATTAAGCATTTATTTTCTTCCCCTTATCATCCGCAAACAAACGGAGCGCTTGAAAGGTCTCACGCGACCCTTAAAGAATATTTAAAATCTTATGTCAATGAAAATCAAAATGATTGGCACAAATATTTACCTACTGCTCTAATCTCCTATAATTCATGTCCTCATTCCACTACTAACTTTTCTCCCCATGAATTGCTTTTTGGATGCAAACCCTATATTCCTAGTTCTATATACGAAAACAATCCTAATGTTACCTATCCCGATTATATTAAAAAACTCAAACATAAGTTAATTCACACTAGAAATCTCGCCAGAGAAAATATTATTAAGAGTAAGGAAAAATCGAAAATGTACTACGATAAACATACCAAAACTGTGGAATACAAAGTCGATGATATTGTATTCGTTAAATGTCATCATAGATTACGTAAAGCTTTGTCACCTGTCTGGAAGGGACCTTATCGCATAGTTCAGGTTCATAATAACAATAACGTCACGGTCCTCATTAAACGGAAAAAGATTCGTTATCATTTTGACGAAATAAAACTAGCTCGCGATATCTCTAGTCCCAGACCATCTAGTACAGATTTGCCTAATGTAGATATGCCTACTATTAGTACAACTCCTCTGGATATGTCAATCTTGGACTAATTAAAATACTAATAACCTTACCCTAATCAAATTTGCCAACTCTACCATTTCCAATAATTATTGTTAAATAATTTTAATCATTTAATTTTACTTACCTCTATAATTAGGATATATACTTTACTATTTTCTTAAATTTTACGATTTAGTCGATCATAGCTAATTAAATAATTTTAACAATTTACTATTTAACGATATTACCATTTTCATAATGTTTTAATTTAGGTTGATATTTTTATAGTGTCTTTATTTTGATATATACGCGATATAGAAACTTTTGCAGGAATCTGTTGAAACGTGTTAAACAAGATTATGAACGGTTCGAATTTCAAAAAGCTAAGAATAATCCTAAGGCTACATGGAAAGTAATTAAAAGCTTAACTAATTTAAATGCTAAAATAAATACGTCTACTGAGTTACTCCAGACAGCTGCTACACCCGAACAAGCCGTGAATCTGGCTAATGATTATTACAGTAATATCGGCAAAGTACTTTCATCTAAGTTTAAAATAGCACCTAAACGTGATAACTGCTCTACACCATCGTCTAGTAATTCGACATTAAATTCTATGGCCCTGATTAAAACGGATAATGTAGAAGTTGAGAATCTGATTATGGGTCTGAGGCAGTGTGCTACTGGTTGGGACAACATCTCCTCTTTCCTTTTAAAAGCTGCTCGTCATCATATAGTACCAGTAATAGTGCATGTTTTTAACCTTTGTTTCTCCACTGGTGTCTTTCCTATGGTATTCAAAGAGGCTCTCGTACACCCGATACATAAAAATGGAGATAGTCACAGTGTCACTAACTACCGCCCAATATCTGTATTAACAACGCTTTCCAAAATAATAGAAAAAAATCTTAATAACAGATTAATAAATTACCTTGACACCTTTTCCATTCTTTCTAACAATCAGTACGGCTTTCGAAAGGGGAAATCTACAGAGGATGCGGTTTTACAACTTACGGATACCATTGTGAGCAATGCTAATTCCAAACTTAAGACCATTGGCATATTTTTAGATCTCTTCAAGGCATTCGATACGGTCTCTGTGCCCATTCTTATAAATAAACTGGAACATATCGGTGTACGGGGAGTAGTCCTTAACATTTTCGAAAACTATCTGCGCGACCGAAAACAAAGAGTATTAATTCGGCCCTACACAAGTGACGCGTTACCTTTGACCTGTGGCGTTCCTCAAGGTAGTGTCCTCGGACCTACCTTATTTCTTATATACTTCAATGACTTGTGTAACTTGACCTTAAACCACACTAAAATATTCGCCTATGCAGATGATACTGCTCTACTCATTCATGGTGCATCTTGGCAAGAAGCGCGCTACTATGCTGAAACTGCAATGAGGGCAGTAATTTCATGGTTAGATAGTAACTTACTAACTATTAACTTAACTAAAACTGTTTTCACTACTTTTGCTGTTAATTCTTCAAATTTGCAGAGTCAACCATTTTCTTTAGTGGCTCATAGGTGCACGAGCGGATATACTCTATGCTCCTGCACCGAAATGACTTACACATCATGTGTTAAATATCTGGGAGTATATGTTGACAACCTGTTGACATGGAAGGACCAGATTGAGGCAACAACGACTAGAGTCAGAAAATTAATATACATTTTTAAAAACCTTAGAGCAGTTGTTGATCAGAAGACTCTAAAGACTATATACTTCTCTCTGGCTCAGTCCATTCTCACTTATTGCATAGCGGCCTGGGGTGGCTCCGTTAAAACTAGTCTACTTCGTATAGAAAGAGCTCAAAGGGCAGTGCTAAAAGTGATACTATCGAAACCTATCCTTTTCCCTACTACAGAACTTTATAAAATCGCCAACGTTTTAACTGTAAGACAGTTGTTTATTCAAAAAATAATCTTGCGAAAACACCTTTGCTTGCCTTTTAGTAATTATCACTAGTTTACAAAATTTAACTTTTTTTTATACCCCGAAATAAATGTATATAAATATGTTCATCTACCTTCCTTAAACCTAAAAGTATGAGCAGAAATATTTTATCACGTCACAATTTTTTCCTGCAGTCAAATGTTTTTTTTTTCAACGACCTAACGTGGTGACGACAGTTTATTGTTTATTCGTTCGCTTCAAACGACAATTTATCTTGTTTTGGATTGATTGAAAATGTCGAATAAAAAGTGTAAACAAAGTTCTGATCGTTTTTGTTATGTTTGTGGACAGTTTATACTTTCAAAAAAAAAAGACCCATTGTAGATTCGTTAAGAAGTGCATATCTTCATTATTTTGGATTTCCTGTTGTAAATCAAGATAAAAAGTGGGTGCCTCATGTGTTTTGCGAAAGCTGTAGAATCGTCTTACTCAAGTGGTCATCAGGAGAAAACGTTTACCTTCCATTTGGTTCACCAATGTTATGGAGAGAACCTAGTAATCATGAAAATGATTGTTACTTTTGTGTTACGAAGACATTGGGATATAATAAAAAAAATAAGGCAAGTATTATATATGCTGAAGTTCCGTCTGTTACTAAGCCCATTTTACATTCGAAAGATCTACCACATCCAGTTTGTCCCGGTAACATCACTCTACCAAGGGGGTACACATCAAATTGGGACTCATGAAAAATTTTGTGAAGGCGCTTGACAAAAACAGTGATGCTTTCCGGTATTTACAAAAAATCTTTCCAAACATTACAGAGGGAAAACTGAAAGAGGGTATATTTGTTGGCCCACAAATTCGTAAAATTATGAAAGATTCTCAGTTTGAAAGCCTTTTATCTGTTAATGAACAATCTGCTTGGAAGTCATTTAAAATGGTTGTGGAAGATTTTTTGGGAAATAAAAAAAGTGAAAATTATGAAGAAATTGTTACCGATTTATTGAAAAATTTTCAACAGATGGGAGTAAACATGTCATTGAAGATTCATTTCCTGCACTCGCATCTGAATTTTTTCCCTGAAAACTTAGGAAGTATGAGTGACGAACAAGGGGAACGTTTCCACCAAGACTTAAAGGTTTTTGAAGATCGACATCAAGGATTTTGGGATGAAAACATGTTAGGGGATTATTGTTGGTCCATTATAAGAGAAACTGATTCAAATGACTATAAAAAGAAGGCAAAAATTAGTCATTTTTAATTTTATTTTATATTAATATCAAAATTATGTATTCCCGTTAAGTAAATAAATATTTCTTGAACCAGACGTGACAGAATATTTTTTTTTTTTTTTTTTGATAATTCTACCCAAATGAATAATAAAATAATAACTTTTAGCTGGGGTATGAAAACCGTGTAAACTAGTGTTATCTTCGGCGATCTGGTCGAATCTGTAAATTGAATACCGGGCGCACAGCACTTTCAAGACGACACTATAACTATATTGCACCTAGGATTTATAATACAGTCAACAAAATAATCAATATTTATCCGTTCACGTACTGGGAAGTAAAAGCCAAAATCACAAAATATCTTCAAACTCTCACATATAATGAATGCGAAATACTTGTTTAAGGAATACCCTACATTTGGCGATTAATATGCTAACACGATGTGCTATTTCACATGGACAACGGCCCTTTCTTTAAATGTTAGGAACTACCTTTACTAATTAAACCACGTAATCAATTATATTACATTTATATTTCTTTTCACATTGCTATTATCACTAACAACTAACAAGTAACAACCTTATTTTTCTAAATATATCTTAATAAAATACATTACCTTAAATTACTTATGCACGCTCAAGAATGATCTTAATACTGTTACTTTTACAGTTTACTGGAGGCCAACTGTTCGGCACGACTTGCTCTTTCGAGCGTCGTCGTCCATCTGCCATATCTTTAACAAGTTCTAACTGTCATCCCCACGTTTGGGGATACCAGTTAAAACAATAATTTTGTCTATTAAATATAATTTCAGGGAAAATCTTGCTCTATTAAATAAAACCTAACACTCGACCATCCTGACCTCGTGCATGTCCTCATGCACGCTCTCTTACTTAAACCTAACACTTGGCCTCTTTAGTGTTTTTTTCATTTTACATCTATTTTCTTATGTTACATGAAATATTTTAATTGTTACAGATCGTACAATGTTAAAAAAAATTACAATATTCCGCCATATATTGATGGCATGCTATTTTATGTTATGTGTTTACTAATAATTACCAGTGACTAAAAACATACATGTAAGCCTTAACTAATAATTAGTAATTACAATTAATCAATAATTAAATGGAACTACAATGTAAAAAGAAAAATACTTTTAAATATGTACACTTACATCTTTTTTTTTAATATTTGCTTACTTACTTAATGTTTACTTACATTACAATGGATAGCAGCCTAGCAGAGCTATTTGCTAGAATACTAATTACACACATAGGCGTAATATATTACTTATAACAAATAATTAGTCAATAATTGCGATTGAACTATAATGTAAAGCGAAAAATATCTTTAAATATATCTACATTTACGTTTTGACAGTTAGCAGAGCTATTTACAGGAATGCTAATTGTAGTTTTTCAATGCAACAATTTTTATACAAATTCATATAGGTAAGTACCAATAATTATTAGCCACTTAACCCTAAAACCATACATATAAACCTAATACATCATAAAAATTGATTAATGAATGATAATAATTGAACTATAATAAATGCAAGTTAAAAATATCTTTAAATGTGTCTACCACTTGGCTCAACATTTTTTTTTATCTGCCTAAAGCTAATATTGACTTTAATACAATACAATGGATATCTAATTAGCAGAGCTATTTACAAGAATGGTAATCACAATGTTTTAAACCGAGTTTGTATTTTGTATACTGATAATTACCAGTAACTAAAACCATACATAAAAACCTAATAAATTATAGCAGTTAATCAACAATTACGATTGATCAATAATTAAAAAAATATCTAAAATATCATAACACATCCATTCCATTTTTTTTAAATTTTTATTTTTGCTTACAATGTTTACTACAATATATTATCTAATTGATTCTACTTAACGGAATCATTAGTAATTAATGTTTTAATACTATGCACATATAGTTCTTTTTTTACAATTCCTTTTCTGTTTCCCTTTTTACATGAGGAATATTCTTTGCATGAATTAAAGAATACTCGATTAATACATCCAAATATTTTTAATGAATTTTCATCCCTAAATGTTTACTTTTAGGTAGAGCGTTGTTGTACGTCTTTATTATCTTTGCGTTACGATTTTATTAGAATGTATTATAAGACTTCCTGTTCATAGTAATTTCCGTAATCGTTTAATGTACTAAGTACATGGTACATTTAGCTATTATATAATATAATTGTTTATAAATATTGTCTCATGGAAATCTACATGCAACAGGTGTACACCTAACAATTAAATCAATATAGAATTAAAATCGATCTACACTTGAATTTAAAACAAAGACATTTTTTTCTTTCATAAATTTAATTTAACAAGTATATAATTTAATAACCAGATATTTTAATTAAATTTCAGCTCTTTAAAAACTTACGCTTCGGATATTTTAATTACATATATTATTAATACGCTAATAACAATATGATTTATAGCGGTAATATGTAACTATACGTTATTAATTGTTAATTAAATTAATTATTTTTTTTTAATATATGTACAAAAAATATCGTTTAACAATGTGATAAAATAATTTGGGAATGAAGCCAATAAAAAAAAATCTATACTATGCAAAATATTTTAATTTATTAATAAATAGTCCCTTTTTATAATTCAAGGTCCTCGTATTCTCTAGTAACAGTTTTATGTCACAACAGACTCGGTAAACCATGTAAGAGTAACTAAGTTCAAAGTGATAGAGGGACATCATAATTTAAATCACTAAATTATTTAATGTTACAAAACTGGCGTTTAAACAACTTTCTTCTTTTTCTAATTTGTTCTGGCATTTTACTGGTATTTCTTGATGTAAAAGAATTTTAAAATAACCAATGCTCATCAAATGAACATCTCAAACAATCCAGACAATATAGATCAGAATCTCCTTTGATAATTTTGGCAAATTCTTGAATATACATAACTGTCAAGGTCAATATTATAATAAAAGTAAATATATAAATTCTATCATATATTTATTTCTAATATGAGTATTCTCTCTACAAAATATTTCACCCGTGTCTCTTATTCTCTTGTTATACAATCACAATATTTTAAACCCTCACGTCTGAGGCTGAGGGCCTCATAACTATGTAATACATGTATCCACTTTACATTATAAACTTATTTTTCCTAAATAAATTAAATAATAATTATATTCCAATTTTTTTTCCATTCACCATAATATACTATTGTGACTCTCCCGAACTACAAAGTATATTATGTAATTCCTCCGTCTATGTTAGTAGCGCGAGTCTTCCTGCCTCGCGACCAAACCATAGTATCATACATATCAATTATATACATTAAATAAACCACCCCCCCATAATACTGATGGGTCTTACGACAGTAACCATTGCATATTTTAAGTTTTATCATATTAATCGTAATCCTCCCGAATCACGAACATGTCACATTTTCAAAAAAAAATTTATATTCACCTTTCATTGTTAAAAGCCATTAATTAATTCTTATATTGATTACTTATTCACTTAATATGAATTCAAAGAAAATCATTAAATGCTAACTTTATTTTACCATTGAAATAAACAATCGTTTTCACCAAATTTATAATAACATGTTAAGCTTTAACTTGGCATCATCTATTAACACTTGAAAGAGATCGATGTAACGTATAAAGAATTCCCTCCTATTTTTGCCATTTTAGTTGAAAATAGTTTTCATGATTTTTTTTTTTCACTTCTTTTGCTATAACGAGGAGAAAAGCCCTGTTTCAATTGTGAAGTCCCGTGTGTTTACTCTGATGCATCAATCGCAATTGTCTAAAACCTCTTACTTAGTAATAGTTGATGTCTTATAAAATTTAGCCATTCTCTAATCTTTTTCATTCATTTTCATATCAGAAGAAAATTAGAAAACGACATCTCGCAAACATTTTGCATTAATTAATAG